>JAYRBW010061197.1:0-10452 GCA_036023295.1 Invenusta paracnida | reverse complement strand
TATGTTTTGCTCTTAAAATGAATTTAATAAAAATATTTAACACTACTTCTAGTCTACCCTTTTACATAAATTCATTAGAATAAAACGATTTTATATAATGACGAAGATTTACAACGCAAATGCATATGAAATCAATTAGAGTCAATACTCTATATATTACTCTATGGGTTAATCGTCATTATATTTTTACTTGTGGAGATTGTGTACTTATAAAAAGAAAGACCTTTTGGATTTCACTCATTTTGCTTATTTAAAGAGTTTGCAATTTTGTAATTATCTGTATCGTGTTATGAACTCCCTTGATATTGCAATATGGTAATGTTACAGGAAATGCTACTGGAAATAAGCTCTTTTTCGTTATTATCATATTATAGTGACGCTAAATACTAAAAAGAAGAAAACAAGCTAGGAGTTATTTTATAACATAGCTCTTTAGATGAAAATTGTACCATGACAGGATGTTGGGATAAAAACATGAAATTATAGTCTTTGATCCTAATCTTTTCCTTTTTAGTATTATGTGATGATAACCTATTTATTATTTTAGTATATTATGTTATGCTTATTATATCATTGAATTGCGTCACACATACTATTTAAAGAAAATTATAAACATATGTATTATTAGTAATAGTTTGGTAATTTTATATTTAAGTGAGATAATATGTACAAAATATCGAATCATATTTTCGATGTAATATGTATATATCTGCCTGCTAAACTGAAAATATGATGGTTTTTTTTACTAAATCAAATTAATTAATTTAATCAGATAATCAGTTAAGCGTTGTGCAGAGTTTGTTTAAAATAAATAAACAATACACAATACTAATTGAAATTAGTTTACTAATTTTCCTGTAATTTTAAAATTGTTTATGAATGATATTAATTATTTTTTAATTGTAAATGCTTTTATTTGTGTTTTGTTTTTAACAAATTTATTATTAGTTCCAAGATTTTGCTATTAAACCTATATTTAAGTTCTCTTTGTTGTTTATATTGATGATTTTTAAATATATAGATATCTTTTTCTGTTTTTGTGCACTAACTGATCTATTCTTATTTTTACGGAGTGAAAAGCTTTTTTATGAATTATGATTAATAATTGTTCATCCAATATGAGTTAATTTTTAGCTAAGAATAGCTATTATTTGTGTTTCATGCTTTATATATATGTTTTAATATGTGTAATAATAATTTCTAAATATATATCGCTAAGTTTTTGAAAAATACTGATTTTGATGTTTAGTGACATTATTTCTCAATAATCATCATTTTGCAGTTGCTGGTTGCACATTTTTACCCAATTTTCTTGGATTAATAAAATAATTAAAATCTGATTAAAATCTATTTTTATATTTTGTTTAGAGTTTTTAATAATACTGCTCTTTCGGAACACTTTTCCTCTCAAGAACTGATTAAAAGCAGGGGCGAATCCAGGATTTTATGCGAGAGGGCATCCCAGGGGCGCCATTATTCACATAACAAAATTAGCAACATTAATAACATAAACAATTATTTAATCAATACAAATTAATACGAAACAACATGTAATTATAGCCCTGTTTTGTATAAAACACGTCAGTACCAAGTTTATGGTAGGTAATTAATGGACACAATTTGACTGAACAAAACATAAGCAAAATATAATGTAAATACGTAGGTACAGAAATGTGCAGACAATTCTGACATCATGATTAGTTACGCGTGTATTTCAAAAATAATAAATTGCAGTAATATATGAGTATAATAAAGAATAGTGATTCACATCAGCATCAAAATGATCAAGAATAAATAGTAGTAACAATGTATTTACAGCTAGTTATGTACTAAAAATACTTCTGGGCCAATAATTATAATGGCATTGACTTGGCTAATTGATGAGTATAAAGAATGATAGCCCATCGAGAATATAATGCTGGATATGTTTATATGTGTAATTTTAAATACTTCATACACAATGAAGAGTAAAGGAATGGGTATGATTATTATAATAATGTATAGTAGGTAGGTATAAATAGTCATTTACCTATTAGGGGTGTAACTGTAACAAGACGGGGCACTGAGCCCAGCGCCTCCCCCCCCCCCATGGATTTCCCCCCTGATAAATACTCCAGTAGAAATTGTCACCTTTCATGTTTAAATATAATACATTCATTTGACTTGACGTATTACTTAATACCTCCAACTCATTATTTATAACTTTAAATTTCATATCTAATTTTAAATGTACATAATATTATATCTTCGTATTTATAAATACCTCTTTTATGAAACCTAGTATTCATCTGTCTCCTCCCTTCACAGGCAACAATCGACCGCGTGAAAGCCTTGGAGACAGCCCTTAAGGAGGCTAAAGAGTCCGCAATGCGCGATAGACGTCGCTACCAGCACGAACTCGACCGCATCAAAGAAGCAGTTCGTCAGCGAAACATGGCACGCAGGGGGCCCGTAGCTCAAATTGCCAAACCTATTCGTGCTGGACACTCGCCCAACCAGCAGCCTGCTGCATCTGGCCACTAAATCTCCTCCTCTCCTTTCTCTGTCGACTGTGTAATCCTCTCTTTATTTTCGTCTTCTCTTCTATCCTTTCCTTTATTTTTTGCGGCTATTGACCGACAGACCACCGTTGAATTGATCGTATCGCTCGCATGTCTCTTTTCTGTATCGAAATCGCTGTTATTGCGAGTTGTCTAGGTACCTAGATGTGGTGCCCTTCTATGTTGTCTGGTATTCATTCACTCTTGTTTGCTGGGACGCATACCTCCTGCGCACAATAACTGTGAGTATTGCCACGGTCGGCTTTCATATCAATCTTTTGTTAAATGTCTAAAAGTTAATATTTAATAATTTACATGAATTCACCTTTGTTAGTAAATTCTTCCGTAAAATGTTAATTCTAAATTATGATTCTATTACCAATTAATTATTTTCCTAGAGGAATATAATAAACGTTTTTTTGTCTAAAATCAAGAATACTGAATTTACCTGATATAATATATGTGATCATAAAATTCGTCGGATTGATTATTATACAGCTTTGTGTAGTCAGTAATCTTGTTTGTCTAAAATATAATGCATCGACTAGAGAATAATATTCGCTATTCGATGCATTATATAAATATGATTTCGCTTATTGAGAACTTTTCTCAGTTCAAATTTATTGATAAAATAATACAATAACTTTGGAGTCGAGTGGTTAAATAAAAACCGTACTCATCATATTATTTGTGGTTATAGGTGGTTTCTGTGTATGGCCAATGTATGTAGACTGACCAAGCAATCGATCGTATACATGAAACAATTCTTTTTTTGTTGGCTAATATTGCTGACTCCTCTTCTGACTCTATGAAAGAGCGCCTTCAGTTTTGATTGCTTCTTTATTCGCAAGACACCAAATTACTTGTGTTCAATTATTGATTGATGACGTATGTACCTAACGTTTCGTCACTGTTATATATATAAATCTATCTATTTCTTCCTTTTTTTCTCTCGCAATAGTATCTGCGTAGATATATCACTATACTATTATAGTTTATTAACTAATTAAAATAAAAATCGGCATTAAAATTCATATAAAAAGTGCACATACGGAACTGTTGATGATGGCTATAGAACATTACTGTAATTATAAGGTAAATATATATATATATATATATTAGTGCATTTTTGTTTCATTATTTTTGGAGACGGAAAATGGAGTACACACTGAGCTTAATTTGTAGAGACTTATCACTGCTCGCTCATTAGTTGTTTTATAAATAGCACCAATTTCACATGATTTCCTTTTCCCTCGATTGTCTGACCCTTTCCCTTATACGTGCACATTCATATTCATGTAATCGTAATATCGATTTCAGATGCTACACAAAATCCAATCTCCCATATTTAGACATTTTTGTTCTAGTGTGCCTCTCTATTATCATCATAGTCGTGCTTTATCTACTTAAACGTGGAATATTACTGTCTTACTTAAATCAATTACCTGCCAAACAATATTACATATTTTGTCAGTTAACAATAACAGTAATACGCAAAATAAGTTGTGATTGGTATGACATAATGATTTATTTGCCCACATCAACTTTCACTTTCATTAAACTTCTACTCTCTTTTTTTCCCCCAAGACGGAGGTCAATGCACCTTGATTCTCTTCCTAATATAACATGAAACACAATTTACATCAAACGAAGTCGAACGTGATTCACCATTGATTTCTACTTTAATCCTTCCAGTGTAAAATTCATATATCTCTTTGGTCCACTCTTTACTTCTATTGCATATTCTCGAAGACTTTCTAAGCTAAAAGTAACAATCTTTGATCTGTGTATTTGTGAATTGACTGATACTCTTCCTATGTTCTACAAGTTACGTGTTGTTTTAGAGTTGATTGCAAACGCGATTGAATCTCATCGTCGACTCTTCATCATGATTACCATGCATTGTTTGTTGTGAACACACCGAACCGATTTTGTTCTGCCTTGTGGGGGTTTATAGTCTCCTTTCCCCAATCTTCCTCGAATTAGGGAAGAGCAAAGGTGACTTTGGCTCCTACACTTTCGCCTCTTATAACCAACTAACCGAAGATCTATCCAAGGTAATTCTTGCCCTAGTATGGCTTGGTGAGAACCTTGCTATTCTTTCGATATTTCGCGCTAAACTGCAGAATCAGCACATTTGTAGCCTATATTGCTGTTGTTATTTGTCCTTTGTTTCTTGTGGTTGATTGTTGATTGCCCAGGAATGTGGAAAAAGCTGATAATATTGATTAATTGATATTCGTGTTCTGTTATTATTGTTTGTATCAAATTTTAGCGTGGATAGTCGACTCGGTGTTATTAATTTGACTTGGTCGGGTTTTATTCTCTCTTCCATCCCGTATTTCTCTTCAGTTTGATTGTGTTTCTATAAAAAAAAATGACAATTGTTTTTGACTACTATTTTGAGAAAGAAAAGGTATGAATGATCATTTTAAAAGCGCTAAATTACGATTATTTTGTATATTTTGGCTAAAGAATCATGCAATTCGATGTGTTTTTTAAAGCAGATCACCCTCGCCCTTCTTCGTACTTGTTATATAATTCACTCTTTTAACTAACTACGATCGATTTAATTTTATTGTACTTATCATGTTTGTTTGAATCAAACGCTGTATATATATAAATATATATACAATTCTATGCTACTACTACTACTACTGTTTATTTTTAGAGATCTCTACATACATTCGCTACTTTCCGAAAAGGTTTACTTTGACATTTTTATTATCTTCTCTCCTTTTACCATTTCTTTATTTATGCCTGTTATAGCGTTTAATTGTTATTCCTTTTGTTGCTAATATAAATTTAACTCATTTAACAAAATGGCGAAAAGTGAAAACGGTCGAAACATTGTATGTACATGTATGTTTGTATGTACTATTTTGTTCCATACAATTCATATGTATTTTTTGGTTCTGCATCTTGGCGTGTGCACTATATACATGTTATACATACATTACATTGACATTACTTCAATTAGGTACAAGAGAAAACTTAACTTCAATTAAAACAGTCATCTATCGCCAAATCCATTCATTATAACACACATACACATTATTGTATGAAAATTATACTTAGTATACTGAGTATATACATGGTAAATATAGTCAATTTTGGCGTTATTCAGTAAGTTATCTATATATAAATATATGTTATTATAAGTGTGCGTGGTATGCTTAGTGATATGTGTAGCGGACAGACCAAAACGCTCTTATAATGTATACATATACGCTCCAAAAAGATACTAATATATTTGTTTCGCCTCGCTTGTCTTCTCCTCTTTCATTAATTATCCCATTCGGTTTATAGTGTATTTATTATGTTTAAATGACACAAAACAAACATGGATAACTGTCACAGTTTTGTGTTCCTTCTACCATTTTACATTCATTGGGTGACAGAAAATAAATAAATCTCTCTTTCGGACATCATTTTTTGGAACATTTGACGTCTCTACACACTTATCGTGGTGACATTGTCTCATTTATTTTGTTCCTCTTTATCCTCTGTCTACATCTCGCTCTTTTTTTATTAATAACTATACCATACTATTATTACATTATTTTTGAAGCGATGGTGAAATCCACTCGCTGGACACAATTTAGTATGATGCGCTATAATTTATTTGTCAGTGTAACTATTGAAATATAATATATGACTTATGTATGTGGCAGTTCCGACTCCATTACCTCATCTTTACTCTTGCAATTATGGATTATTAATAAATGGGCATTATCTATCTGTAATTCTCAGCCTGGGTAGAGTTTTTCTAAATTCTAGATTTGAAAGTTTAAAACCTGTTAAAGATTTTAACTGATGTTTAAAATATAATTTTATAATTTGCTTGCCCATTGTTCGTATACCGTTTGTCTTGTTTTTATTTTATATTTTAGGGTAGAATGTATACTGTAATGAAGATATACAAATTACATGGCAAATTTTATACTTATTCATGAATATATACATATTATAGTATTCTATTAATATCCTGCATTATATTACATATGTTAATAATTGATATATTTAAAGACTGGTACTAGTGTTGCGTCTATTGTAACGCTCTATTGAAAGTCATGCAACAGTCTTTCATTAAGCAACTCTATATTAATATCAGGATAATATTTATAATAATAGATGATTAAAATAGATAACTTTAATGAAAACCGCGCTATAATCACCAAAATAATTATCAAGGTTAAAGAATATCAAATATTATCGAGGGGTTAGTATATACTCCCCCATAGTAAAGTATTAAACGATTATATGTGATATAAGTAAGTTTTAAAAGTTAACTAAATAGAGTATAAATACAAGAATTATAAGTAACTTTCAATATATATTCAAATTGCTATCAATCTTGTTCTGTGTACTTATCGCGTTGCTTCAGAACGTTATATCAGACACGGCAGCACAACTTACTGTCATTGATCCTGGTAAAATAATTACGTATGTACCTCTTCATATCATTAACAATGCGCGGGCTTCTTGATATGACGTCCATCTCAATCCATAAGGGTTAGGTTCAGTAACCTTGGTGCCCATTCGATGCTACTGCGCTTACCAAACCATTACTAGGAAAGGTAGAATTGAGGAAATCTCTTAGATAGTGCAGGAGAGATCCTCATCTTGTTGCAAAAAAAGATTGTTGATTTCTGGTCTGTGTGTAATTGAGGGATAACTTCTGTTGTAATAAGTTAAGATAATTAACTTTATTCACAGTATCATCGAAAAATGAGGTTTAACTACACCGCCTTATGACAATATTTCTCCTCAGACAGTGAAGTATTCAATCGTGATGTATAACCTGTTAATGTTTTTTCGAACTTATCCTCAGTTGATAAATCGTGAGACATGTAGAAAATATAGTTTGAACGAGGGGATCACTTATATTATAACTAATTTCCTATTTTCATGTTTCTACCATAATTTGTGGCAATCTTTCCCTGTTTGAAAGCTTAGTTTAAATTGTTGCATTTTCGTACAATTAATGATGTTTGTTAATACATTACAGCCATTAAAATGATTTAAAAATGTAGGACCTTGGAGTATTATTTTATATTATTTTTTCAATAGATCTTTCCCACTAATTCTTCGATGTGTATCCTTCCTCCCTCCAGAAGCCTCCGTCGGTCACGTTTCTTTTCTGTAGTCCCAGTGCATTCAGTCTTCTCGGTTACTGTTTTCTATCCTTCTCAATCTTCAGCTTCTGTATTCTTTCATCCATTCTCAAGACGTGCCCGTACAGACGGGCTTCTCTCCCTTGTAACTCCCCAACTCTTCCCCAGCGCTTTCTCATCTCCTTGTTCCTCACTCTGTCTATTCTTGACTCCCTGTGAGAATCTATGCATCCATGTAAGCACTGTCTCTAGTTCATGGTATACACTTACCCTTAACTCTAAACTCCATGTGAATATTTGATCCATCAATGTTGAACAGTCCCGGCGCATGTCCTGTATTAAACAAACATATTCTGTATCTAGCACTCCTTTAAGTCATTATAGACAATTCCAAACCTTCTTCTTCAGCACACTATCGTATGTCTTCTCTAGATCACTGAACAGGTAAGGCAATTCCTCTCGATCATTCCTGTATATCTCCATAAGTGATTTCAGGGCGTAGACTGCGCATCTGCAGTGTTTCTCCCTGGCATGAATCCGAACCGCTCTTTACTAATCTGTACATCACCTCTCAGCAGTCTACCGTATTACTCGTTCTTAGGTCTTCATGGTATATATGCATCATGAAAAATATGTAAGATTTTGAATACTAAAAATATGAAGTCAGTATTCGATCAATAAGTACACAGACTGGTATCCCTTTTAAAGGAGGAACTCCTCCATGTGTTTCTTTCATCGACATCTGTCTAAGGCCAGTCGTGGCCAAATGTGTCTCGACTAAAAATTTGCTATTTACTACTTTGCTGTAGTATCTATTCGTAATAATATATCATATATAAATATATCTTATAATATATCTTATAAAAAGATGTATAAAATTATTTTTTAAATATTCAAAAATGTATAAAAACATTCCCATAAAGCTTATGTTTATAATAGTTGTTACTTTATTTTTATTTCAATACTGGTTTTAATTGAAGCCATAT
Source organism: Invenusta paracnida (assembly GCA_036023295.1). NCBI lineage: Eukaryota > Metazoa > Platyhelminthes > Proseriata > Coelogynoporidae > Invenusta > Invenusta paracnida. The sequence continues at coordinate 1,809 of JAYRBW010061197.1, read as the reverse complement.
AATTAGTAGACAGGTACGTATATCATAAATTTCATTCGGGAAGTATTAATGAGTAGGAGAGAGTATAAGTAGGATATCTTTTGAAACAGTAATAAGTATATAGGCACAATTTAATTTAAATATGGTCGAGCTTTCGATCAAGAAATGACCAGTTTATGACTTATTCACCTAGTCGTGAAAGAAATATAAAGATTCATTCTCCCCATTTAATTCACAAATGTAATCATTTTAACACACTCGCCGTATTATTGAGGCCGTTAATTATTATTATTATTAAAACTAATTCCAATCATGTTTTAAATTTAGACACTGGCTTCTTCTCTCTTAATAGCCATATCACGAGATGTTTACTCAATTCAATTGAATAATCTGATCCCCGCTCATCTCTTTAGCTACTTTATAAATTATTGTTTACATGTAATTTCTTAAATAGCTTTTATTATGTAACCCTTGTATTGGCTCTCTTATATATATATTGGTTATCATTTCAGGACTATGGTCAGAGTTTACCGAAGGCTCAAAAACATTTAAATTAATTTGTGTTTTACTTATTACCGTGGTCATTTTTCTCATTCATGTAAAGAAATGTCCAACTTCAATAAGGCATTGATGTGTTAAAATAAATACATGAATAGATATGAATTGAAATATATAATATATATTGTGTAGTATTTTCTTAGATTTTAAAACATTTTTACTTATTCTGATAGCTAATTACATAGAATTCATAAACCTATTTGAATTTATATATATAATTAATGAATGTTTTACATAAAGCTGTTTAAGGACCAAGATACTGATTATAAACCATGACGGAAATATTAACGATATTTATGACAAATAAATGTGTCTAAATATACATCCCAGTCATGCAATTATTATTAACGTAATGTTTTAATATAGCCCGGTATACAAAGGACTAATATATTCTACGTTTAATCTTACATCTGAAAACACAAAAAATAGATCACTTTAGTCTTACATATATAGATAATAATCTGAAAACATTATAATATGTGGAATATTACGTTTATTAAATATATGAAAACTGTTAACCCAAGTTATGGTTGTATTTTATAATATCCCTTTTCCATTTTGTCTTATTAATCGAAATAAGTATGTATGACCGTTTGCTCCGACAATTGGAGAAATGACAGCCTTTCAAAAGTTTAGGTTAGAAAATTATTTTTATTGAAAATATAATAATTTATAGAATGTTTTCTGGGAGCTTGTAAATATAAATATTTTAAACCGTTAAGGATACTTTCTATTAAAACTGAAAGTGGGCTAAAAAATTACAATAATAAATTATTGAAATTTTCAATACATAATATATAAACATATTTTCAATGATGACCGAATTCTGGATATAATAATGTTTTCGACATCTAGTCTACAAATGTGCTGTCAATTATCATTATCCAAATTATTATATAAATTATCAGGAAGTTATTAAAAAATAGTTTTATTAGATCTCCAAGCTATGTTAGATATTATATGTAATTTGTTATATGCATGGCGGTAGAAAAGATTTCATGGAAAACACCCTCTAATCTGTAGTTTGATATTATATGTAATTTTTTTTATGCATGGCAGTAGCAAAAGATTTCATGGAAAACAATGTCTAATCTGTAGTTCGATATTTCAAACTAGAATGCATATTGGGCAATTCCACCGTGACGGACGTACATTTAGAGTCATTTTTTAAACTTCAATTAATATGTAAAGGAAGAAAATATTTGTAGATATCAATAATTATAATTCTCATTTGATCGAAACACTTCAAATTTTGAAATACAATATGTCAGT
>JAYRBW010061196.1:0-10453 GCA_036023295.1 Invenusta paracnida | reverse complement strand
GGGCTATAAGTTTATCAATGGATTTTATAAGTGTACACTTAAATGAATTACTATGAACACTTTTATATAGACCCTCCTTCCCTCCCCTAAAGCGTACATACTTTATGGATGTCCCCTAAATAAAAACCTGAATCCAGCCCACAGAGTAGTAGTGTGTACTTCTAATCTTTCTACAGAAATACATACCTTCAAACGAATTTGGCTCTACACCTTCAGCCCGAATGATTTGCAGCAGACCATTGCGGGCACGCTGCAGACTCAAAGACGTGTTCTCCAGTATTGGGGTAGCTAAGCAAGGCTGTTCACAGGGCGAGGCATTCTGAGATGGAGAGGCTCGATAGGGACTTTCTGAATGAAGCAGAACCCGAGGAGAGACAGGCGGCGGGATCTCCCGGGACGAACAGACGCGATAAGGACTAGGGGATTGCTGTGGTCGAAGAGAGCTGGGTGGTGGAGCCATACAGTTTTGAGAGAAACAACTCGAGGACATTGAAGTCACACGGTTGAGTGACGAACCCCAGAATGATGACGTTGGAATTTCCGAAATGGGGGGTTCATTCTCATCTCCAACCTAAATTAGTGAAAGAAAATTGAATAAACTATAAGCATAATACAATTACATAGTCGAAAAATAACTGCACAAATAAACAAGGCCAATACCATATAATAATTTTTTTTAAACTGTATGAAATTTGTTAAATACTTAAGGGAAGCTGCATGAAAAAAACACCTATCACACATCTCCTAAAATATAAATACAAAACCACAAATATTGAGAAAATTGTCAGACATAGAAAACAACTAGACACTAATAAATAGCTACTTACAACAACTATCTTCTTCCTCTTTGCCTTGGCACCAACCTCTGGAATCATACTTCGCTTAAGAGTAGTAGAGAGCTGAAACCAGAAAAGATAACACCTTGCAATAAGTAATCCATAAAATCAAACCCAGTAGTAATTAATAATAACCTAATCAAAGGTTGTGACCATGAAAGTAGCTAAGAGCAAGCTATTTTAACAAATTAGACATTTACCTCATCAGAAGTTTCTCCTGGATTGTCATCAGTTTGGACATGCTGAAAGTAGAACAAAATCACATTAACTATAGTATATTTCAGTGAAAAAATTTCACACCAAAAACTAAATAGAACAAACATTTCGAGTCAAGAAATTAACAATAGTTGTAATAATCGCATTACAATACATTAATTCGCATTGGAAAATAATCAACTGGTTTTAAGCATTGTAACAATAAATATATGTCCATGCAGGAAAAATTACTAATACCACTTCATTTACAACAGCTAAAACTGTTTGTCTTAATACTTAGCACAGCAAAGCAGAACTTAGTACACTTCCAAGTTACAATACGCAACTTTTCATATCAATCACTAATTTAGTTTTCAATACACAAACTAAATTTCAGTTAGTTTTCGAGGCACTGCTAACCTGCCATACTTGTATCCATTTATTTTTTGTTCCATGATTGGTTAGTTTAGTGCGTATTGTAATTTAAAATTATTGTAACTTAAAATTCAGGTTAGCGAATGCTTAAATTAAGTGCACGTATTGCAAACCACTCTTAATCTGTCTTGTCACTGTGCTAACTCAGCAGCATATGTAAAACAATGAAGAGTTAGCAAACTTACTGAAAGTGGCTCATACTGTTGTCGGCGACCACTGTGAAGCCGTGGTATGTACTCCAGGACCCTGTCTATACAGAAATTCTTCTCTGCCTTTAACTGGTAGGCGAACTTCAAAGAGCCATTAAGTGAAGCGCTGGACATCCCATACTGGATAATAAGTAAAAAGAAAATGTTGTTTATCCATTTGTATGTTAAATAGATATTTTCAAATAAGGAAAGCATCTAGTATATAAGAATCCCTGAATTTATCTAGTGGAAAATGAACTTTCAAATCATTTATCCAAGCTTCAAATAAATCTATCAACACAAATGTAACATATGACAAATCCTCTCTTTACATACATGTGTGAAGCTTCAAAGAAATCGAATACAATTTAAGATAAGATATGGGACACGATATAAAGATTTGATAAAGGAACGAGAGATCAGAGGAAGAAGAAAGAAATAATTGTTCAAAAATGCTACAATTTGAAAGGCTTTTAAACTAGTGAACCTGATTTTGATAAAATTTTCCCACAATGTACATGTATGAGGGGATTACATGTCTTAAATCAATTTACTTTTTTCATGACATCTCTTTTGAAAAACACCCTATTTTCAACTATCCTATATTACCTACTACATAGTTTGCTTAGCTTTACTAGTTAACAACCTATTGTCATAAGTCTAGATATATAACTTCTATGTTCAGATATTTTTGACTGTATCATACAGTTTCAATCTTTCTATTATAACTTCAACACTCATTCTACACTGAACTTATCACCCACTTCAGTGAGTCATCACTTATCATATATTGAGTGACAACTAGGAATTATTTCAGTAAAAGTGGGGAAATGTATATTGAGTCAATAATTACCTGTACAACTATTGCTGAATATGGTACTCCATCGTATTCATCAATTACGCGTATGGGCTTGTTGCTGACCAATGAGGAGCGATATGCTGTCTCACTCAGGTTGATGGTCCTCCTCTCCCGTATAGCAAAAGTCTTGTCCTCGGGATAGTACAAAAGGATATCAACTATTTGTGAATACATCTACAAAAAATAGAAATAAAACACAATAGTAGTACAGCTATGTCAATATTACAGAAAAAATTGAAGGGTGGGTGGTGAATTATGGTTATGACTGTATACTACTTTTATCACACTGCCCTAACCAATTAATCCAGGGACATTATTGTTATATCCTGTGGCACCACAGATTTTATAATAATAACATCAATAAAGTGCCTTGTATTAATTGATGATATGTATCAAGGTTGAACTATTTTCTTTTCAATCACAACATAATTTATAATGTTCATTAGCTAGTTATGGGCTACCCTGTATGTCATCAGATATTAGCCAAGTTATTAGCCAAGCAAATTTAAAAAACTTTCAAACCAATCTATTATCTTCCACTGTATGTAAATTTAGTACATGATGATCCAGAAAAATTAATCATTGTAAACAATAATAGAAACTATGAAAATGGGACACAAATATTTACTCATTACACGGTCGTTTAGCATGTGACATTGTTAATTTTTTGTTTGAGTCATTAACCAATCAGAATATTCTATTCAGCCCGGGAAACTTTTTTGAGAAACTTAAGAAAATGTTGCCTTTCTATTTGTTTGTTAGATATTTGTAAATAAGGAATGCATCTAAACTAAATAAATATTGTAAATGAAATTTAATTATCTTGTCAAAGACTGGAGTTTGTATTATTATCTTTTATTCCTATAATAATGAAGCAAAAATCATAATTCAGCACTATGAAGATAGAATTCTCATTATGCTATGTCAGAGTAAACGACCATATAACAGAATACTCATTATAAAAGTGATTTAGGTAATATATCCATAACATAACATAACATAACATATCCAGTAAATCTATAAAAAGTATAACTAAATATAGCAGAACAGCCAAGTAACACTATTATTTCTTTATTATGATATATACAACATATTTACATTTACAAGTGAGATACATAAATGCCTAATAAAATTCACATAGTAGGTGACAAAAAATGTACATCTCACTAAAATCCTCCATACTCAAGTATCATCCATGTTGGATTTCAAGAGAAAACAATTATCAAACAAAAATAAACATTAGAGGTACTGCCAGGACAAATTTATTGTATAAATATTGGTAAAAAATATAAGGTAGGTGCTCAATATAATATGTACCACATATAAATAACTAAAATGCATGAACAGAAAAAGTTCATATATCTTATACACGCCTGGTGAGTCAGACTGAAGATGCCCTGAAAGTGATGTCTCTCATTTTAAATATAAATAAAACACTGACAAAAAGAGTTCATAAATAAACATTTCTAATGCAATATTGTAAAATTACTGTTCTGAGTGGGTAAATGCATATGGCAAAATGATGAAATCACCACCATCTTCAACAATTATACATTTTGATAAAGGCAACACATTAGAGACATGTACAGAACTAACAGTAAAGCGTCCAATGCCCAAGACAATGGAATGATGAGGGTAAGTATACAAATTAGACACAAATCTTAGCAAATAACCTGAAACATAAGACATGTCATTTTCAGAATATACAGAGTCAATAAATAGAGGCATCCTGTTACCTTCATGAGCCACTACTGCACAATTGTCAGGAGGAGACTTAGAAAAATGTAACGACCTCTGAGGTGTGTTTATGTAGACACTGCGGATGAGTTGAATACTATTTACAGTCTGTGTCAACACATATGTTCCACTTTTGATGCGACTTTTGAGAAGATACAGATAGTTCTCGAAAGGGAAAGAAAAGAAGGTGTCAAGTGGCCCAATAGATTTGACAAATTGAGACAAATGTGTAAGGCAATGAGCATTATAGGTGTAGCCAGCCTTGCCAAAGAGAGCTTTTATTTTGAAAAGAAATCTTTCAATGCATTCCTGGGCAAAATCATACAAATGTGTTAAATCTGGACTAATGAAGACATAAATTGCAAAGTGCAACAACAAAAAATGTTCCATGTACTCATCAGAAAGAATATTTTTGAAGAAAATTGGACCAGTATAGAGCAAAAGAGTACGAAACTCAGTTGCCTTGAAATGTACAAAATTTGAAAGAGGGCGAACCTTACGCTTGAATTCTCGGGGCAATATTTTACCAAGAGCCTTCACACGCTTATTCAGTTGCAGCTTCAGCCCCTCAGATAGCTTACAAGGAAGCAAACCATGTTTATTGGACATATATGACTGAATCAGTCTACGCATAACACCAAGACAAACTAGATGCATGTACTCTGGGGGAAAAGAAGATTTCAGAGACACAACATCAACCAAGGGTGACCTACTTATCTGGTTTGTCTCAGAGCATAACATATAGTTGTCATCAGTACGCTCTGGACAACCACCTGGGACATATGGAAAAATGACCTTTTGACCAGTATGTTCACCATGAATAGTACAAATAGAACAACCATTGTAGCCTGAGTGACCCTTCACAGACTGAAGAAATGAACGCGCAGGAGCATCACAAATAAATAAAACATGGACAATTTTTATAAAAAAGTTGCTAATACAAACAAACTGCTGAAACTTCACAAGTTCATCATGCAGCTGTGAAATAAAACCTGAGAAATCAGGTTTCTTAGTGCCAACATAAACAGCCACAGGCAATGGCTTATCAAAAGAAAAATGTTTAATAATAAAAAGAATAGGCCAGACTTACAGGGGAACTGCGAAAAAGTGGCAGACCATCAACATTAATCATAATCTTTATTTCAGTATATTCATCAGTTAATTTTAGCAAATTATTGTCTATACAATACTTGATATTTTCTTCAATTGACAAATAAACAAATTCCCCCCCACAATTTAAAGTTGATTTAATTACAGAAACTTTATTATCCACACATGGCTTCTTCAGGAGATAAACAGATGATGGCACATCCAACCCTTCTTCTTCCAAAAGAGCTAATAAATAGGTCATGGCTCTGTTACTTATACCAAAAGTTAATGAAAAAACTAGGAGCTTCTCTCCAAGTGTGGGTTCCCTGCCCGATTCCTCATCAAAGTCTGCTGTGTCAGTGTCATTTTCATCCAAGGAATCATGGTCCATTCGGTCCACACCGGAATCTGGAAGGTGATCCTGGGCAGCTTCAAGAAATTCACCGAAGTCAGCATTAAGGTCTTCCTGGACAACAGTGGCTTCACCAACATGAGCACTCAAATCTGTTGAACCTGAATCAAATAGACAGTGATGGATCTTAATTTACATAATAGTTTTATTTAACCTTAATCAAAAAGACAGTGATAGATAATAATTTACCTAATAAGAGTTTATAGTTTATACAGAACAATTTAGTTGTTGAGGTAAGAAAAGAGACAGTATCTGTATGACAGACCAAATTAGCCAACACATCACAAATATAAGATGCAATAAACCTAAACCAAACACAGGGCACCTAACAGACATTTCTGAAATTTCCTGAAAACATTATCATATTATTGCTTTCCTCATACCCAAAAAAGTTATAAAATTTCCGGAAATCCGGACTTTTAGATGCCCTGCAAACAAGACGCACATTCCTTGACAAGTTCACACCTATTCTGGTCTACAATTAAACAACTCAACAAGTTATTAAAAAAAGTACTTTATACAAGACATATTGTTATTTAAAACTGTCCTAACTATCTTTTAATAACAGAACACAAATGTAATACAAAATAAACCAATAAACAATTTACAAATGTAGGTGTATGTATTGTAAACACTTACAGACACATAATTGTTTAAGTAACAATCTATTTTATTACACTTCTCTGTGTTCTGTTATTAAAAAATAGCAGAAACAGTTTTAAATAATGATATGAAATATACCCATGAATATAATGAATGTAAGTGTATTGTAAGTTAATAAAGATTATTAGACATGTATTATTATATTTTGTCCTCTTCCCCGCTCCTGTCACTTTTTTTACCTCAGACAAAATGTAAGCTGGAATATAAATATTAAAATAATAAATACTTAAACTGACAGACAGTCAAAACACTCCTGAGTCAAAATGTGCCCCAAGCTTCAGTGAAAACACTTATATATACTTAGTCAAAACATTAGGAGCATGAATTCTCATCACCCCAATAAACCATCACCTGATATTACATCACTCCATAATAATCATGTTTGTTGTTTATAAATTTACAAATAAAAACAAAATTATTTATGTTCTGTTGAAAAGAATAAACCTAGTAGTTAATTCAATAAAACATGATAGTATGTATTTAAAGTTAATAAAGGTTAAAATAACAGAGAGTTGTGGGTTGATCTGATATGAATACAAATATAATTAACATACCGTGTTTCCTCTAATAGAACCCTGGAGGGTTCTATTTAAAATCTAAAATAAAAAGTCAGTTATATATTATAATCTACCTATATTGTTTAGCTACTCTACCCTACTACCTACCTATACTTGCTCATAATAATTAAAACTCAATAGTTGCTGAACTCTCTCTGTTACTACTTATCATATAATATATAGATAGTAAGATAACTTTACTTGTTAGCATGTGGCTTCTACCTACTTTACACTATCTTTTGTATGGTAATTCTAGGCTGGTTCTATTTTATTTTAATCTTTTTGACCGGGTTCTATTGGAGGCCCAGGTTCTATTAGAGGAAACACGGTACACTTCCTAATTATTATATATTTATATGGGGGTGGCAATACTTTATAGTGGGTGATGCTATTATGTCACCAATATATGACAGATTATATTAACACACAATAACAAAAGGCACATGGCTGCTGATTCTACATAATAGAATCAAATGTAGAATGATAAATGATACAAACTGTATACTATTTAACATTTTAGTAAATTTGGAATGTGAAATATAACAGAAAAAGTAAATGAATGGCTGAGATTCAAACCTAGGATCTGCTCTTCCTCCTGAGCTATTCATCTTCCAATCAATACATTAACTAATTCTGCATATATTACACATTCCAGTAGGTATAGTAACAATAATGGACAAGCTTGGCCCAAGCAAACAAACAAGACAATGAAATCCACAAAGCCATGCACCTTCTGTGGTGATTGTGTTTATTTATATGAGGCTGTGTGGATTTCATCATCTCACAGATTCTATCATTAATAAATGGGGGGGGGGGGGGTGAGTTCGGAAGGTTTTCTCATTTTTTAACTGTGAAAAAAAATTAAAAGGTGGTAGAAAGACATTGATTATTTTAAATGTGCATTTGACACCTGGTTCTGACAATCTTTATTCATGGATAAAATTAAATATTTATAAAAAATTGGTGTGGGGTGAGTTTGGAATTCCTTGGGCCGAGTTTTGGAACACTATTTAAAAAAGAAATCTAGTGCAAACTCACCCCCTTTTTTAAATCAACACAACTCACATTTTAATAAAACTGTATAATTCTACATTATTGGAGTATTATGGGGATATGTTAGAGAGAGAGAAACCTATGATTTTTTTAAATTAGCATACATTTTAAAATATGTTATGGCCATTACAAAACTAGAAGTTAAAATAGGTAAATTTTAATGCACTATTTTCTTAATTAAATTCTGAAAATAAATATGAAATGACTGAACATAATAACATGAAAATCACCCAGAAATATCTATAAAAATTACTCTTTATGTTAGGGAAAAATCAATGTTCTATCTGCTATAGTTTTTTTACAGTAGACTCAAACTTAAAGTTTAAAAAAATCCAAATTCACCACCCTTCCCCCCCCCCTACCCTATGCATTAAACAGTATGTTGCAATATCAAAATGATTTAACCTTATGTGGTCAATATTTCAAGTGACTCAATATCAAGAGTGATGCATTAACAAGAGGCAACTGTATATCCTCTTAGATATTATTAATAAATCTTGACATTTTTATTGCAATCTTATAATGTTTAAAACTAGCATTAAACCTATTGACAATGTGACTGCTTTGTCAATATTCTATATCTATTGAATTGACAATGCAGCCTTATTTTAAGAAGCAATGTTAGGTAGAAAATTCCAGAGTGAGTGCCTTAGGAATTAGGGTACCATAAAAAATTTAGGCACCCACATATGATGGCACTAGCCTTAGGTTTAGGTTTGGTAAAACATAGACCTAACTGGAAACATTTTTAAGGTTAAAAAAACCTAACATAGTTTTTACACATAACTTAACAATAACATGGCATAGATGTAACATCCTACTATATTAATTAATTTTTTAGATTATTACAAATAAAACACAAAACTTTATTAGTATTTACCTGCATTTTTTAAACTTACTACTTTACCATCATAAATTCAAAATATTAAAAAATTTGGTTAAAAGTAGATATGTTAATAATGTGGAAATGATAAAAATTATATTGTATTATTATTAAAATTTATTTCCAAAATATTAGAGTATGAGATATTAAATTAAGGTATACACAATAGTATTAACAATGTGCATATTTAAATGTATAAATAACAATGTGGATAAATAATGCCTCATTATGACCAACTTTTAAAATACTTTTGAAGTTATGATGATAAATAATTAAAGAGCCCAATTTGCACCAGGAGTGCCACTATAGAGGTATATTTCATTTTTTTGTTCACTGTCTTTGGAGAAAAGTAAGATTATTTATATTGGCAACCAGTTAGGAATCTAACAAGTTCCAAATTGATCAGTCCAGTTAAAAAATGTTTAACAATTCTCAACTGGTTGACCAATTCAGTACTAGTTTCAGTGAGGAATTTGCACATGGATTTGTATAATTATTTTATTATTTCTAACTGGTCAGAACATTGATTTTACTTTCATATAATAACCAAACATACAGATCAATAACACCCCACTACCACTTGACAAAAGCTCTCAAATCCTTGGCATCTGGCTTGACACCAACCTCACATTAAAACACCATGCAGCCAACACATAAAAGATGTGCCCAAAAACTCAAAGCACTCACAGGCACAACATGGGGACAGAGCAAAGAAACCATTCTCCATACTTACAAAGGGGTGCAAGTCATAATGTCACCAAGTCAAAATGTCACCAAATCTCTTACTAAGCTCTCACAAATCTCTTTCAATCAAGCAAAAATAAAAAGTAATGTGCATAAGTAATGAGACAAAATGTGATTTTGAAAACAATACAAACTACAAAATAATGAATAGTAAGTATTCTCTTTTATATATTAGTCAACTTTTATTCACTAAATTGGATGAGCTTATCTAGTCCAGAGGCAGAAGATTCTATTCTTACTTTTTGAGTATGTTTAAAAGGTACAAAATGTTATTGTTAATGATCTAAATCAAACTTTTTGTTTAATATCAGCACAATATATACAATATTAATGAATATGTTAATATGACTTGATGACATTTTGACTAGGTGATGTTTTGACAGGCATTCCTTACAAAGCCATCATTCTAACCAATAATCAATTATGCAGTTCCTATATGGCCCCAAACACATCCCAAACAAACAATATACTTAAACTACAAACAATCCAAAATAGTGCCCTTGTATTTACCAATACATATTACCTCTGTTTGAATGAAATATTTGATTTAATTAACGTTTATATGTAAATAGTCGACTATTTAAAAAATCCAACTTTTTCTGAAAAATTTTGGATGGTTAAAACTTTACTTAAAACTATATGAAGTAAGTAACCTTTCTGTCACTCATTGATCCATTGTATTAATTTGTGATATGATAATATTATTCTCTATAGAAAATTAGCATTTGTAGTGATCGTCTGCTGCGCTGATACAAAATGTCCGCTGACTCTGAGGGGAATTCCTTTCTTCTAGAATTCTCCG
>JAYRBW010061195.1:0-10453 GCA_036023295.1 Invenusta paracnida | reverse complement strand
TTTATATTGTTCTCTTTTAAACAATATATTTCAATAGTAAAACTTCATCCTGTCTTTATTTTATTTTTTTCCCAAATATATAATTGGCGTGGAAAGGTTTGGTTCTGAAGGTCCATCACTCATTGATCACTCAGCGTTTTGTCAAAGAAAAATCGTGATTGGTATCATAGAAATTAGTCAATTGGTGACTTCACACTCTGGTTTAGATTAGACTGTTTTAAACTAAGTTTAGTGATAATAAGCTTAACTTGATTGACACTTTGCCAGAAGAAATTTTGTGGTAAGCGGTACCATCGTTAAATCGATACTAAAATTGGTTTAAACAAACATATTACAGCAGTGGTAATTTTTAAACAGTTTTAAAACTCAAAATATTTGGGTTACCGTTATTATTAAACTTTTGTTAAAAAAAAAAAATTTTGAGTGTTTTGAAACAAAAAAATAATTTCATCTATTTAGCGCGACTTCAGAATTATCGTATATTTTAATTAAAATTAATGGTAAGTTTGTATAAGGAAGAATTATTAATATTGTGATGAGAAGTGAAAATAGTAATAAATATAATGTGATTCGATTCAGTTAGTCATTACTAACCATTATCGATTAGAACGAAGATAACGTATACATGACTATGAATATGTACATAGATACATCGAATGCAATTAACTTTACGAGTGTTACAAGTACTATTACATAATAAATAGTTTAAAATAACAGAAAATGATATTATTAAAGCTACTATTATATCATGATGCATTCTAACAATTGAGTTTTTTACACTTGTTATTTTGCATTCGATATAATATTTATTGTAATGTAGTTGTCATCTCACTGTCTTCATAATGGTTAATGGGGACTCACCAAAGCGTCTCACGTTATAATTATTACTATTTTCTCTGTGATTAGCTCTGATATTAGTATTTTTACAATTCTATTATTACTTTGATATTTAAATAATAGACTAATTAATTAAACATACTCGTATATTTAATGACAGGAATTGTGTGTTAGTAGAATTTGTAGATAAATGAATTGCTGGAATTCACTAAAGTCTGCAGTTAACAGAAAGGTACAATTATTAATATGTAGACATTACTAAACAACTGCATGAGGTGCATGCTCAAATTCATATCTCAATGGATTCATGGCGGCACTATAAAATCCACCTCAGTCGTTCCGATTATGGACAAAAGTTTGAGCACAAAAGGTTTGTTATACTCAATGAATTGCTACTAACCTGCGAATGAAAAATATGTAATTTTTAAATTGGGCAACCAGTCACAAAATGAGATCTATTAACATTTTACTAATTTATTATATTAAAAAACACGATTAATGCTATTAAAATTGCTCTGATTTTCGTGAAAATTACAAATTTATTTTTAATTGACATATTTATTGTACATCTTTTGAATTTTATGTGCATTTTATACATTTTAAAACACATTTCAGACTCATAAACCATATTATACAGTTTCCAAATGCATTTAAATTAAGTTTTCTTCCATAATTGTCTAAAATTTCCATGAAAAGGTATTATAAATATATTGAAAACTTTATAATATAGTTTAAGAGTTTTAATTTTGTTTTGAAATGTATGAAAAACATGGAGAATATGTCAATTAAAAATAAGAATACATTTATAATTTTATCAAAAATATGTAGTTTCACGAAAATCAGTGCAATTTCATAGAAATCGTATTCTTAAATATGGGAAAATAGTAAAATGTTAATATCTCCTTTTGTGACTGGTTCAGTTACACAAGAATTACACATTTTACAATTGTATTAGTGAACATGTTGCAATACAAGCGCGTTATAGCTATTTATAATGCTAAATTCTATTGGAGGGTAGTATCTTAATCCTACGGATATATAACAGAACTAAAATTGCTTCTATTCCATATCTACACAACTCTTTGATCTCCATTGTATAATAATTATCTAAAATATGTGAATGACTGACAATAGTACTCCATATATCTTTGTAATATTCCTTTAATCAAATAAAATAATGCATTAAACTATGCAACTAATTTGTATTAATACTCGAATACTGTCAAATTTATATCAAAACATATGTATAGGTATATATGAAAATATCAATGAAAACAAACTTGACAAAAAAATATTAGGAATAAAACACAGTAATTTCGTGAACAAAGTTTAGTAGACAACATAGCAGTTCGACATTAAAATGCATTAATCATGCAAATATTTCAAGTAGAAACTTTCCTTTCAGCCAGTAAAAATTATGTTATACTATTTTGGTAACACGGCATAGATGTAAGTAAATATTCCATGCATTATCTATAAATTTATTTCTATTGAAGTAGTGTTTGCCAATATTTTTTAAAATCTACTATTTCAATCATTAATATATAGAATGCAATTTCATTTATTTTGCTCCAAATGTGGGTACATGCAAATATGATCTTGCTATCTTTTAAAAACATTAATTTTGTAACCGTAAATTTAGCCTATTTTTGGAAACTCAAATAAAAATATCTAGCAATTGATTACAGATAGTCAAACCGTATACCTATTGAAATCATTTTTTGGTATACATAATCATGGTGACTTTCAAAAATTACTCGAAGTGTAAAATTTGATGGTTTGGCCTTCATGAATATACAGCCTGGGTTGCTCATAGTTACCTAGTAAATTTGATGATGTGGCCTTCATGAATATACAGCCTGGGTTGCTCATAGTTACCTAGTAAATTTGATGGTTTGGCCTTCATGAATATACAGCCTGGGTTGCTCATAGTTACCTAGTAAATTTGATGGTTTGGCGTTCATGAATATACAGCCTGGGTTGCTCATAGTTACCTAGTAAACTGGAGCAAGCGTATGTATGCTTTCTAAACAACATTGTATTTATCTTTAAAACACAACAGTTCATTTATTAACACTAAGGGGTTTATCCCAACCCCATCGAGAGAGACAGCATCTGTGTCGCCATAATTTCTTCATTCCTAAACTGGCTCTACTTTTCCCCCGTGACTACCACCAACAGCTAACCATGCGAGACCTCAGCCTGCCCTGTGTACTCAGGGGCGTAGCCAGGGGAGGTAACTTGGGTGACGGACATCAACTATTTACCTTTGTCCAGCATGTCCTCTAATTACTAGTTTTTGTTTTGCAGATTTCTTCAGATTGTTTCAGACATACACTGAATTATTCTTACGCTTATTCTTGTACGTTTTACTTTATATTTTAATTATATTTTACACACATGTATTGTTATGGTATAATTGGTAGCAAATTAAATATACACTGGTTTTTTTAATTATCTAAATAAAATTTTACAATAACAATTATAATTTTTATGAATAGAACATATATTTTTTATATACATATAAAGCACAATTTTATTGCAATCGGCATAAACTTATTATTCAAGTTTTTGTAAGTTCCCTTATTGATATTATACTTTTTTAAGCGTGTTATAACTAATATTGTCTGTGTATTATATTATTATCTTTTATAATGAATCGATTACGATGAAAAGTCTATGTAGACCCGATGCAATTATTTTCCCTAGTAGATAATTAGTGCGGCATACTGTCTGTTGAAATATGCCTGCATGCAATGAATGCATTGATCAACTGACGTGAAAATGGCTGGGCACCGATTTCAAGTTTTATGTTTCGAGTCTATTAAATCAAAGAATATAGAGCGAGCGACAAGAACCCTCACTCTAAAAAAGTTGAAGATCAAATTTATATACTACTAACTCGGTCCCAGTTGGCAGTAGTTTTCTATGTAAAGTATAGGAGCTTTTATTTATGAACGGCTATAAATATGAATTACCTTTCAAAAACTAGAATCTTAGATAATAAACTATAAATACTACGTGCTATGTAAACATACATTCTAAATCACCATATTTACACCAGCGATTTATATGTACTACATTTTTATATAGTTTTAATATACTTTAAAGATGTTGTCTTATATGCTATATGCAACCAACTGTTTGAAAATGTTATTTTAAATAAATTGTGGAAATGATCACAAATCAACTTTATACACCATTTTAAAATTAAAATTAATTATACTATTATCACTATATTAGCTAGGTGTATATAATATTATTATTGTTAGCTGTTTTTGGGGTATTTTTCAAACCTGACTGTAATGTCAGTGTCTAACAAGTCTTAAATTAAAAAGTTTTTTTTAATTGCTGTAGCTCCATTATTGTAAGTCAAATTTGAAAATAAAAATATATTTGAAAATGTAAACATCAAATCTATATTTTAGTTACAAAAGAATAATTGAAATTAAAAACCAACTAAGGCTAAGCCCTTAATCTATGGATATAAGTATTATATATATATATATTTAAAATACTTACAACTAGCAGTCTTTGCAGACTTTGAAACTGCATCTTTTTCATTGTCCGAATTAGGAAAAGAAAAGAAACACAGCTTAGAACCGAGAAGAATCGATTTTGAGACATTTTTATACGAATTTTTGCAGTTAAAAGCTGCGCACAACACCATTCTGGTACACAACAATGGCGGATTATTGTCCCGGCCAGTTTTAAAGCGCTTTTAGCAAGGAGTGAGGATTCTTGTCACTCGCTAGATATTCTTTGGAGTATACCGAATTAGTTTTCATTATAAGCTTCGAGTATGTAAGGCTAATACCCATCTGTAAAATTTTATTTACGTTTGTTTCATATCATTTTGGGTTCTATTTCTGTTTCCTCCACCTTAATTTAACTAATCTAAGTAGCTAAATATAGCTAAAAAGTCAAAATGTTTTCAAACTATTTCAATTAATTCTGCAATGCGCACTCTAATTGATTTAGCCGTATTTATACGTCACGTTGTCATAAACACTGCATAAACATGGGTAAACAGAATAAAAATATAATTCATAATATTGAACTGTTGAATGGAGAACAGACTTATGCCATCGCGCCAACGTTATAAAGGGCGTTATATATTATATAGTTATTATAAAAAAATTGCCCTAATTAAACAATCAGGAATTTATTCTGACAAAATCTCGTCCTACAACCTTTTTTATTTTACGAAATTTTTTAACCCAATCAAATTAAATGGAAAGAAACAGAATAATATTTTAGGTTTTTATTGACTATTGACTGTATAGCTAGTTGCATACAATTTAGTAAGATAATTAACTTTTGAAATTCAGCCGGGCTCATATATGAAAACATGTTACTAGTCGTAACATTTTGTATAGATTTATTGTTATAACAATTTCTTGTGAACTCAACCGTTAATCTTGTCACATACATTTAGAGATTTATAAAATTCATAAGAAAAAATATCACAAACAATAACAATAGATTTATTAAATAAAGATTTGCCTTTTATAGAAAATCAGAATATACACATATTGAAAAACGAAGCAAATTATTATAAATCTATATTTATTTTAATGTTTATGTTCGTTGTTAATATCTTTATAATATAGTTTCGCAGTCGTTGATGATTACAGTGTAAAAAAACATTGTACATATAGTAATATTGTTTTCAGTTTTAAAAATATCGCATATTGGGGCACCCTGTATCGGAATAAAATACCTTTTAACACTTGTGTCTAAATACAGACTCAGTTGTGTAGTATTATTTTAGTACAGTATAGTATTCGTAATGATATTATAAGTGTTGCATATTATCTTGTCATTTAATTTTTTTAAATATATATATATATACTAACACAGAATTAAAACATGCTTTGCACATCTATAGACTGAAATCTTATACACTTTCGTCAATATAATAACATGTTTTATTTATCTACCCTTTCATAAATAACTTAACTTACTAGATCCAGCGCAAGCATGAATTTCTTTCAAAAGTATATTGAATGTGCATATTACTACGAAAATATAAAGCAGATTAATAATACATTTCATGGTAATAATGTCTTGTGAAATAAAGATGCACAGTTTATCAGTAATGTTATTATTCCTTTATAGCTGGTTAAAGATTATTGACAAATTAACGTTTTTAAATAGTTTTTTCTTATAATTCATAATCGATTGTTTAGTTTAAAATATTTTTAAATTAATTAGACAAATCACAAATCACAAAACAGTGATTAGCTTACGAGATACTAGCAGCTCTAGTCATTAATGCTGTTTAGAGAATATGCTAATATTTGACTGTTATAAAATCAGGTTATAGAGTGCATTAAAAAGCTCATTTTTATGTCAATAACATTGTTAGGTGCTCGGGAACAAAATGCACTGAAGTTGAATTTTTAAATAGGTATATAATATATACCACAACTTTGAAGAGAGTCAATTTTATATCGCCAATAACGTATATTAGCCATATCATAAATAAAGGAATAATGGTATCGATTGAAATAAATATCATCAGAGTTTAAAAAACTATCTATCGATAATCGATGGTTTTAAGCATAGAGATAATTATACCAGAGCTTCGAGTCTTATTGATTCTGTATGCAGTTTAATACTACTGATCAGGGGCAGTATTCATATAGACTTGACTTAACTTAGTCACTCAAAAACTAAGTCGATGACTTAACAAAGTCAGCGATTAAAATCTTTATTAATTGATCTGACTTAACAACATCAGTGATTAAAATCTTTATTGATAGACCTGACTTAACAAAATCAGGGATTAAAATTTATTGATAGACCTGACTTAACAAAATCAGCGATTAAAATCTTTATTGATAGACCTGACTTAACAACGTCAGCGATTAAAATGTTTATTCATAGACCTGCCTTGACTAAGTCAGCGCTAAGTCAGCAAGCGGGGAAATCCACGCTTGTGCAAATAATAGCAGCCAATCAGGCAAAAGTACCCTTTACAAATACGATGCCAAGGACGTTGGCACATAAATCATAGCGGCAGCGCAATTATTGTTATTAATTTTAATGATATTCTTATGTCTCATTTAGTACGATGGCTGATATTAAGAAGAGTAAGCCCGCGGTTAATGAAATTGAAGACGCAAGTATCTGAAATAGCTATATATTGAATTTAAAAGTATCATTGAGGCATCGTTGTCCTAAAAAGTAACAACAAAATATCGTCGGAAAATTTAATGAATTGATCCATCAGATTAACAAGCGTGGTGCATACTTTAGATACAGAACGCCTTACTGATGCCTGATTTATTTCAACTGCATATTCTGCATGGCTGAGCTGCCTAAATATCGCATTAGGTGCGCTCCAATGACAATATTGCCAGGAATGCGACTTGTTGGCAAAGTCACTTATAGAAAAGTCACTAAGTCACAAAAATAAGAAACTAAAGGCGAGACTTTTGACACGCTAGCATTAAGCGAGCGATCACTATTTTTTACAACAAGCCAAACGGGTATTTACCCAATTGGAGTGATATTTTCGTGTGAAACATTTGCAGTGGTTTCTTCTCCAAATTGGGGATGATAGTCTGTCTAATCAGATTAGACTTTGACTTAGAAAGAAATAGCAAGTGGACAGCAACACCATTTTTAAAGTGGGAAAAATATTTTTTGAGCATAAACATATTCTCAGGGAATACTTTGAAGTAGTCCATGCATATTCTCTTTCCCCCCTAGTGATCCGAAACAGGAACTTCAAACTTCCTCTTATTGAGGGAATTTTACGATATTATCTACCTAATTCTATATATTATGCATAAAACAAATGTCTAGGAAACATTGCTAATTGTGACTATATATCAAATTTTCCTGATCAAATCCTAACTCGAAATCAAATAAACAGGATTACAGCGAACAATTTGGAGCACTCGTTATATAATTGTTTCATTTTTAAGAATTTTTGAACCAATTTTAATAAAATTACGGTTTGATGTGAGAAAATTTACTGCTACTTGTTTGAAAACTTGATCATATATGCATCTAAACAAAATCGACCCCGTCGCAAAAATTAAAGCCAGGAAACGATCTCCTCAAAAGCAAAAAGCTAAAATGATATTGATAATAGGAAGTACAGATATTAAAGAAATAGATATACCTACAAATGGCGCCAAGATTTAATTGTTACAATGATTACTGCAAACTATAATTCATAATTACATAAATAAGTAACATATACAATATCTAAACTAAATAATTCATAAAAACAAAAAAGAAAAACTTCTTGGCAATGGTATAAATTGTATTTTTTAACTATTTTATATAAATTTCCTTATTATCTATGTATAATAACAAAACATACATTTTATTGCTTGTGTAAAAATCTTTCATTACCACGAATTTTGTCTTATAATTGTTTTGCTCTTATATTTTTTTCATTTTTAAATTAGATATACAGATTACTTATTAATTTAATATTAATTTTTAACATTAATCGTTGAAACCATTCAATCTTGGTGCTCCCTTTATGTCAATTTCTTTTATGGCTGTACTTCCTATCATTAATATCATTTTTGCGGCCTTTTGAGGAGCTCATTTCTTGTTTTTCATTTTTGCAACGCGGTAGTTTTTGCTTAGAAATCAATAAATTTAAAAAATATATTTATATATATTAATATAATTTCATACATACAACGTAAAATATTTACTTGTTTATAAAATCCTGAAAATAGTACAAAAAACAATCCTGCAAATTTCATCGTTAATGTGATTAATTTCCAAAGGAATTATATTTTTCTAAATAGTAAAAGTTATACACTATTTTGTAAATTTTAGTTTAAACGCTTGCATTTAAAAATTTTAAACATATTTATCTTTCTTTGGTTTTATTATCACTTGAAATTTACGCATTTATTATGTTACATATAGTTAGGTAAGACTGTTGTACTTCTTTGATTGATAACAATTCTATCGACTATTCTAAAAGATAAATTTTATTTAGAAAATGTACCGCATCGTTTAATTTACAATTATATTTCATTTCTATACTTTATTGATTGACATATAAACGATATATTATTTTACACTAAAATATTTATTGACATTATGATTACATTAAAGCACATTACTTATTGGATAAAATAAAAAAAACTATTTAATGCGTGTACTTTTAAATTCCTGGTGTATCTTTATTGACTTTCCACTGAAACAAAGCTTATTAAATAATTACATGAAAGATCAATATCGGAGTATTTAAATTTTTCAATAATCTAAATGAAACTTTCATATTTAATGATATTTGAATTTATTGTTAGTTCCCAAGGCTTCCATTACTTCCACAGTTACGCGAACCGATGTGCAATGCTTATTTGTTTCTAATGACTGGTGACTCCTCTTCGCGTGAAGATCAAGTTCAACCTGAGGTTATACGTAAGAATATTGCTTGTTTTATATCTATGTATTTAAAATAATTCATATTATTATACT
Organism: Invenusta paracnida; assembly: GCA_036023295.1. NCBI lineage: Eukaryota > Metazoa > Platyhelminthes > Proseriata > Coelogynoporidae > Invenusta > Invenusta paracnida. Next base: position 1,150 of record JAYRBW010061195.1, on the reverse strand, counting down.
TCATTTATATTTTTTATATATATTTATTTAACATTACTTTAATAATGGAATCGTATTGGTATAAATTATATTTATTATACATAACTGTTAATAATGAGTATAAACACTTCATATTTCGATAAAGGATAGTTATAATGCTTTATTACTATATTAAAGGACAGTATTTGAAACATACAGGATCTAGAAATCTAAGATTTGCATGAAATGAAATGTTCTCATTTTGATAAGTAGTGTATATCCTATCAATACTCTATAGTGGGTATAGGCAGTTTAAAGATTTAGACATTTAAATTAAAGACTACTTGTATACCTTTATGATTTTGGTCAAGTTTTTTTCAACTAGTTTTTAGTTCTTATCTAAAATATATTTTGCTTTATATTAAAAAATAATATTCATAGCAACTGAGCAGCCATATTTAACTGTAGAGAATACAATGTTTAACAAATATTATATGCAATATGTATTTGTTTTTAGCCATTTAAGATTTATATTTAAGCTTAATATTCCTGTAAAATATTTATTATATATGTCTCAATAATAACTTAATTATACAATGTATTGCAATGTATTACAATGCAAAGAAAATATATTTAAACATATATTTGACATATATTGTACATATTGACATTGTAGGCATATAAATATGACATTTTATCATACAAATTTATAGCTCAGGGATGGTGTGGTTGATTAAAATAATGTAATGTTATATGAATATTTAACAAGTATATGTAATAAGATTTGTACCATATAAATGTCAATATATGAATTCTAAAGCAATTCCATTGAACAATTCCATTTTGCGATTGTGGTCAACATATATGTCAAATATAGATGTACCTAAGTTTCCTGTAGCAGCATTTTAGTAAATAAAAAAACAAATAAAACACAAGCTGCTGTAAAATAAGTATATTTTTTCACGAATTTTGAGAAGAAAAATTTCCCTTATCGAGTGCGATGAAATATTAATAAAAACAAAGAGACAGACTATTTAATAGTTGAATATGACATGTTGACGTAATAGGATTAAATGATGGAAGTTTATACACCTTTCTTTTAATTTTAATTTTGTTTTTCTGTTTTTATATTGATTTCTTGTTTTTTCTTGTTTTTATTGTCTTTCTGTCTGGTGAGCCGCTTTGGCCTGAT
>JAYRBW010061194.1:0-10454 GCA_036023295.1 Invenusta paracnida | reverse complement strand
TCACGTGACTGGTTTCGTGGCACTCCTTCCCTACTACTGATGTACATACTTACAAATACAGATATATGTGATAAAATATGTTATTATCAAATAATTTGTATTTTTAACATCATTTTATTGCTTTGTTTGTTATAATTATAAATTATATCTTTTAAATTATATGTAATCATTCACTAAACACATAAAATTAGTCGTTTTTTCTTTGTCAATAATAAATAAACATCGGGAAATGTTTGTGCCATATGTCGATATATTTATACATTATTAATTTACCAAGACCAATGCATTAGATCATGATTACTTTTTACATATCAATTTATTAAAAATAAACACACATTTACACATAATTATCCTACATTTCAATTATGAGCTCCGAAAAATGTTCAAGTTATAAATAGGTTTCACTTATAGAGCAAGGTCATCAAACAGATATTAGCGATCATTAAAATTGAAACACAATAATTTACCAAAAAGTCGACAGTGTTCATGTTAAACTTTACTATTATCACATAGCTGATGTTTTCAAACAGCACAACTCTGAATTATTGATCATAAATCTTTAAATAAGCTTGATTGCAACCAATAATCACTACCTAATTGATCAGTTTATTTACATGATAGTGTCTATGGAAGTCAAAATTACACTGTGAGTGATATAATTGATATAATTGGAGTAAAATGGAATATAAAATTAACAATATTGACAATAAAATGTGCTTTCATATGTACCTATATATAATATTCGAGAAAAATATATTACTTATACAAACTGATTGGATAATGTTTCCAATTATTGTGCAAACATGTCTGGAAGATATTAATATAATAAATTTAATAAGAAAACTTCGATCAATTTGAATAATTAAAATATATCCTTCATTTTTATAAAACATTAAATTTAATTAGTTTCAAATGTAAAATTATTCAAATATTTTGTGTCCATTTAATGCTTCATGAATAGATTCAATGCGATATGCATGAATCAAATCATTTATCATAAACATAATACAAATATACATTCTATAGGTACGCATGGAGGGGGGTCGAAGGGTCGAACGACGACTCACTTTGGCCGAGGTAACGGCGCCCTTTCATAAGTAATAATAAAACAATTATACAGTTTTCACGTTATATACTTGATTTTTTTAAACGGCGCCCTTTTGCATTAAAATGACCCCTTCGGAAAATCTTAGCGGCACACCTGATCAACGTGTTTATATAAATAATTAATACACATTAACACACATTAGCTTATCTTTATCTATAATTATATTACACTTAAAGAATTCGTTCGCACTTAGTGGCTACTATGTTGAGGCTACTCATGCGAGTTGTATAGATTTTCCTTTTACAACTTTTCTTAGATGTAGAACTCTTCTAGATACTGTAACGTAGCTTAACGCATCAATTCAAATTTTAGGTTACTGGACCTAATGTAAAGCATAAACTCAAAGTGCACTGTATTCTTCAAGACTTGATTTTTTCATTCTTAAAATATGCATAGTCAAATATATTTATTATGTATTAGGTTTTAAAAAAACATAAAAAACACGTTTTAAATACGACGTAATTTAAGGAATGATCCTTATATTAAAACAAAAAATTGGTAGACATAATGAAATACTTGTAGGAATAAGAATATCTTAATTTACAAAATAGGTTTATTTATTTAATCTCAATTTTGTATTCTTCTTCTTAAAATTGTAAACATATTTTCTTATTAAGTGCAACTTTTAACATGAATATTATGAAACTATGCGCAACTAATATTTTTAGAAATATATATTTTAATGTTTGCTTTGTGCATTTATTTCAAAATCAGCGTTTTATAATTTTTTGAGATTTACATATTTTTATTTAGTGTAAGAAATGGTTAGTCTGAATAAAAGGTTAATGCATTTCCTACAGTATTTATCTCGTATATACAAAAAATGTATATATTTTATGTATATAGCTTTTAATATTTTAATATTTTTTCATATGTCAAAACTTCACAAGATTTTTCCAATATTAAACAACAAAACTTGTTTTATTGAATTGAATTGAATGGATTTAATTAAAAACTTTAGTAATATGTCTTAGAGATATATTTTTGCAGCAAATAATTTGATACGTAATAATAGTATTACTTAATCACATTGGAACCTGAACAATAATGTGTTCAAGCAATAGTTCAATTGTTTTGGATTTATAAGTATTTTGTTATTATTTGACTAGTCCACAATTAAATATTTCTACTAAATATATATTTATTAAATAATAAATATAAAAGTTTATGATTTAGTCAATTCAATAGATTTATATATTGACTACTAAGCAATAATAGTCAGAATGGAATCTTTATTTATTGAAAATAAGTTATATTCTCTTTTTTGTAAGTTATTCCTTAATAATTAATTCAATGTGAAATTTAGTAATATATAATAATGCATTTTTTATATATATATGTATATAAATATTACAAAAAAAGTACATTCCAGTAAGAATAAAGTCTATTTATTCAGAAGTATAGGTTAATTATATTTATTTTAATTAAGATACATTCTAATTTCAATATTTAATGTCATATATTTTTATGTGTTTTATTTAATAATAAATGGTAAAATATACAGTACTATTGATAAAAATCAACACATCTAATAACTTATTAATAATAAAGTGTTGTAAACCGGCACACATGTTTACATACGATTTACTATCCAATCATTGTAGTCTCAAACAATATGGAAGTAACCGAACAAAAGCTGTTTACTTAATACTGCCATTTCACATACCATCATTAAACACGCAAACATATTATACAATGTTCAAATCAATATAAGATATTAAGGAATTAAAAGTGCTTTCTGTTTATTAATCTAGAACATTTGCTAACTAGCTATCTTCATTGATTAACTTCTTAAATTGACAAAGAATTCAGAAAGTAAAAAACTTAAATTTCAAAATAATAATAATAATTTCAATTGTCCTTTTACGCGAATTTCATTTTCTCTAATACATTCAATGTATATATGAACATCAGTTCAGTAAATTTGTTCGAAGGGGTTATTGTGGTCAAGGGATACGAACTACGAGTTGTTGTCACAAAAGACGCATTGATGACTAAATTCACTCGTCGTCAAATGGTAAGTAATTTCATTTGACAAACTGTTTACAAATAATTTTTGTAAATGCACAATAAATTCAATGCTACCAAGATATCATAACAGTTAAAAGAATGTAGTCATCACTAAGAAAAGTAATTTTATAAGAATACACGTGGAAATCACATGATACGAAAATCATGCGTGGATCCGGACGGCAACAGAGAAACTATTGCAAGGAGGACTCTGTCCTCAAAGAAGTTTATGGTTTAGGTTGGAATTAGTGTATCCGATCTTAATTATTTTATGGTATATATTAGATAAGAACATTACCATTAATCCAGATCATATTACATTCAATAGAATCATTAAACATAAATGTATAAGTTATAGCGCGACCGTCTGTCTGTCTGGGATTATCATGGGAAAATAATCGTTTTTCGACAATGTAAAACCTCATTCATTGAATTAAACAAACCAGTATCTTGTAAACAAAAACAGAAACTGTAATTGTTTAAAATAATTCATAATTTCTCCGATACAAACATTTGTGAGAGGCATAATTTCCCGACTCTAAAAATGGCGTGCAGCAAGAGACAAGAAATTGCCAACCAAAGAATAAGTTTGGAATTACTGGACAAAAGAACTACCTTCTTTGTCAAGTGAAATAATGCATCATGAAATGCAAAACATGATTGTGTGGTTGAAAAGGTGAAAATCTAGGTGTGTCCACTAATAAAGTAGTCCTCTCAAAAATGAAACGATAATGTGTTTAATCTAACAGAATTCTAAATCGTGGTTATAAAAACACATTACTTTTGTCGAATTCAATATTATTGGATATATGTAGCTTATCTAGAATTGAATTCTGAGAAATATTTGTGTTTAGTTTTGGTTTCGATCAAAGGGGTCAAAAATGTAAATGTTAATTGGGTCGTTAATGTTTGCTGTGTAGTGAATTGCTTAAATAGATCTACTACAGACTCTAGTCAGAGTTTTCACATGTGAGTTACTTTATATACTGTATTTTAATATTATTTATAAATTTAATTAACTTTAACCGAATTTTATTTTTTGTTTTATACACAATGTTACATTTTAATATAGATAGTTTCTTTTAAGAATATTGTATAGTTATTTCATAAATCTAATTATAGAATAGGTCTTGGTGAAGCGAAGAGTCATTTAGGGCAAATTCACTGCTGCCGATGTTGATGTTATTGTTGTTGTTTAAGCATACATACTTAGCTCTTGATTTCAACTCTACTCTAACCCTAACTATTCTAATGTCTATGCATTCAATCCACATTGGAAGGGCCCTTTTAATATTGTGCATACATATTTTTTTCTTTTCATTTATCTATAATTTATTCCACTTTTGTTGTTGTATATTGTGTAAACGTTTGTATGATGAATTATAAAATTGCGTAACTTTTGTTTTAGATTAGCATGTTTTGGAAGGAATACACTTGTCTCAAACTGAAATCCCTCTTCCATGACCCGTATAATATATCATCAATAAACTTTAGGATAGTACGGAAATAGTATTTTCTTGAAATATTTGTTGTTGATAAGTTGGAATTATTTATAGAGATGATAAGAATCTTGACAGAAGATCTTCTTGAACAAACAGCGTCAATGTTTCTTTTAGAGTGATTGATTGATTATCTTTATCGATGAAAAACAGTATCCTTTATCTCTGTCAGAATTCGAATACATGAATATATAAATATATACATAACTCATGAAATTGAAATGTAGTTTTTTGCCTTTTTGTTATTTATATTTTGTTACATAAAAATATTGTTATTTACATTAAAAATTTTCCCCATATGTAAATAATTAAAGTATGCAGAAATGATTAAACTTTTGTAATATTAAACAATACTACAATAACTTCAGCTAGCATAATTATATAAAACGCAGTTCACATAATAAAGATAATACAACCTTTTGACTGTAACTTTTTTAATAACAGCAATACCAATAAATACAATGTAATCAACTAGAAAACAGATAAATTAATTTAAATACTACGATGAAATACTCGTAGTTATCTATGTAAATTAGAAAAAACATGCATTATAACAAATTTTATAAATAAGCAACAATTGCTTTTCAGCGTGTTCAATGTATGTAAAATTTATTATATCAAGAAGAAAATTAAATATAAATATATTTTGTATTGCAAATGAATTTCACATAAATAATGTTTAACAAAATGTATTATTTTAATAAAACAAAATACACTTCTTCATAAATATAAGCTATTAATTAAACGTAAATATTAACGTATACGAGTGTGTCAATAAGTGTAGAAAAATTTTATTGTTGATAAGCGTATTGATTATGTATATAATATTGTCTGTCGTACGGATTCTTTAAGCACTTGTTTATAGATTTTCTATTACGCTTTCTTTTTAGTATTATTTAATGGTTTTATCACCAGGATATGTCATAACGGCGTTATATTTATCAATTTTCGGTCCATTTAGCAAGTAGAATTTTCTAAAAAGTAAATTGATTTTAACCCAAATCATAGAGTTTTATTTTCACACATATTTCATTCAACATTGATCATCTCTAGTGAATTACATTCAATTAAAATAAATATTTTACAAATGTGCATGCTTTCAAAACTAGTTTATTGTAATTACATTCACTTAGAGTGATCAAGAATATCGAGATAATGAAATGGAAACTATCAAAGGAATTGAAGGATCTGATCACAAGAGAACATATTAAAAATTTCCACTTTTAATAGAAGCTTATAAACACATCTCAATTGAGCATATTAGTCAACAGACTGCAGTATCTTGGAATTCAGTTCAAAGATTCTTAAAGAAATCTCAAAAGTGTCTGTGCAAGATGGGTGCCATATTAATCGACAGAAAGGCACAAGGAAGCAAGAGAATGTGCGGATGGAAATATATTAGAGAATTCAGTGGAAGCATTGATGAGAAGTGGTTTTATAGAACTCATACTTCTTCACTTAACAATGTAAGATCTTGGGGTGATGAAAGAGGAGATCGTTCTGATCGTTCAACTCTGTCGCGCCTGTCAATAAGTTCAATAAAGTATCATGTTATAGTGTCCATAAATTATTGGGAGAACTTTCTCTATCAATTCCAGGACCATGGCATAAGTAGCATTCCTTAACCTCCACTTTCTCCTGATTTCAACATGCTGAACGGGTTCATTTTCAGAAACATAGAGGCTGTCAGAAAATATGTCATATTCCACAACCGGGAAGAATTAAACAATTTTCTAACTGATTATCTAACTACATTTGATCGAAGAACTCTCTCCAGATAACTGGCAAGATACCGCACTGACCTATACAAACAATTATCGAAAATAATGGTATACCTAACTACCTTGCTTATAAATCCAATTAATAAAGAAAGAAAAAGCCTTGCTATTATAATACTTTAATAACAGTTTGTGTATATATTCGGTTATAAAACCCTCTTCAAACGAAGTATGTATATTAAAACTATAGAGAAATAGGCAGACAGACGAACTTTTATTAAAGAATTACAGTAGCAAGGCTTTTTCTTTATTAATTGGATTTAATATCATGCTACTCAAGGGAAACGTTATCTTATTACATTGCTTGTGTTTAGAATTTATATATATTTTCTATTTCATATTTTATAATTGTAAAGTTTGTATTATCTATATCCCTACATATTCATATATATTATGTATAGAAATACATTTTTCATAAACGAAACCTTTTAGCTCTGTATATAGGTACCGGTTTTGAAGTGGAGCGTATTTAGTTTTATTCACTTTTGAAATAATGTATTTTATTAATTTACGACAGTTAAACACACATTGATCAAGTACATACTTAGTGTCGAAATAAAAAATAATTTATGCTATATGCATAAACTTTGTATTCATACATGATATTCTGCGTCTTAAATTATAATATGAATTATTATATGAATTATGTGAATTAATATGTGAATTATTTTAATTATATATATTTTTAATTAAAAGGCCATTTGGGAGTCTACAATCTGGTTTATACCGTACTTTATTCTATATGATTAATTCATTTAAGAAAATTATAATATGAAAAGAATTATCATAAGTTTGTAGCAATGATTGTGTTGTCTATTAGTACTACATTTGAATTCTAACACGTAAAATTCTCCCATTCATTGTTTTTGGATAAATCATATGACGATTACGTAAATTATCACTGATATACTTGTGATAATTATTTATAAAGCTATTACTTCATACTATAACTTATGAACCATACTAAAGTATAGTAACTATATTATTTAAGCTCATTTAAATATATGTATGTACCATTAACATGTAGAATATAATTAACACGGTTTTAACTATTCATGTCATCTTTATACGTCTTCCTAAGCATACTCATAAATTATATCATGTAAAAATTAATTATATTAATATAACTGTGTAATAGGTGTTTTGAGACATCATTATGTAACCCTCGTTATTACAATTTGCTTACATTTAATATTTTCTACAATAATATTGCAATATTTAAAATATATAATATATTTCATTTTGCAAATTTTATGTTCAAGATTTATCTTTTATTCTCAGATTACGAATATACGAATGATATCATGAAATTAATTCCTAATATTAAATAAAAAATAAAATACGATCCCCGGGAAGTCAACCTGAATAAATACGTACAAATGCAGACTCAAAGAAATGAAAAAATCCACGACTCAAAATTACGACATTGATACATTTTTTATAATTTCCCAATATTAAATTACATATTTAAATTATTATTAGATATCTATATTTCATTCATACGAGTACTATATATCTTCCATGTGTGCATATTGTGTAACATGTCCTAATTATTACCTATAGATGTATTTTCAGCTGCTCGTATTTACCAGTTTTCTCTTATTTGTTGCATTCAACAAGTTCAGCTGCCTATCGAAGTCTATTGGCAGAAGACATACTTTTTATCCCCCCGAAAAACATAGTTATCGTTTATCGCAACTCCCAGATTGTGGCACGGGTACTTGTATTGACAATTTCTAAAGCTCCGTACCGCTAAACTGAATCAGTTTGAAAGAGCTGTTTTTTAATGCTTGAGGAAATATATGTATCTAAAGAATAGAGTACACGGGTAGTAAATTAACGAACAGGCTTTGTCAATAATGATAGATACTCTTGCATCAACTGTGCTATGTTTTATGGTAAAATCAATTGCTAGAAAATATCGTGATGTAGTGGCGCTTTATTCTGTAAATAAATTTTCAGCAGAAAAATTAATTCTGTTTTCGTAGATGTACTTCATAAAGCCGAGCACAGTTGTCTTAATGTCGTAATAGTTTCTGTCGATAATGCGTCATTAAATCGATCATTTTAATTAAACTTTCTTTCGGACAACAGATTCTTGAAAACAAAAATATCCGTACTTGATTCATCGAAGTCTTTGTTTCTTATATTTGATCCTACACATAATATCAAAAATATGTACAACAATTTCCAAACGCGAACAGGTTTTAATTTTCCTGCTACATTTACTGATAAAACAAAATACTTGTGTGTTGCAAAATACTTTTACATATTCCTAATGTCTAACCGTGCCGATAGGATGAGAGGCTGGATTTGATCTAGTCACGAGCGGTTTCGTACATATTTTACATGTTCCTAAGGTTCAACCGTGCCGATAGGATGAAAGGCTGAACTTGATCTAGAGTAGTCACTAAAGGTGTTTTTTATAAAATAGTTATTACGTACTTTTCTTTTTTTCGTATTAATAAGTTGATAATTCAAATGACTAATGCATTTTTCTTTTAAGTTTTTTTCAGATATTTTCAAATCAGCTGTGGAAGATAAATTAGTAAAATACTTACATTATTCTAATTTTTCCGCAACCTTGAGAACGCGAAACAACCCTTTTCAGAGCCACCGCTTTTCTATTGATTAAACTTAACGTTTTTGTCTGAATAAAAAATGTACATATAACATTTTTTCATAACTTATTTTTTGCATTGAAAGATATGATCGATTTAATGGTCAACATATTATAATAATAATATTATATTATTTGAGGGAAGATTGCTGTATTTATTATTGCTAGTATTATATCATTACTAGTATTCATTATACCTAGTTACAATAAATCGAATAATGATTTAACTATGTATGGTAAAACAAAAAGAATGGATATAGATAAAAACTCGTAACACAGACTTTAGAACTAGACTTTTGCTAGTTAATTTAGTTAAATTACAGCTGTTCTTCGTTGCACAGGATCCGCTTCACTTTAAGTATATGAAAAATCGACCTCATTCACGCAGTGTCTAGTCTAGTAGCAAATATATAGGTGTCCGTGATTTACGTTAGTTGGAATTTATGATTTTACGAAATTATGTACCCCCTATAATATAAGTGGGTAAACAATTAATTTCATTCTCCATTCAATCATACGTTTATGTTGCTTTGATTTGCGCAATTTTTTAATTTTTGTATTCCGTACAACTATTATTTTATACAGTAGCAATATTGTATGTTTCATTTTACATAATATTTGTTTTTTTCATAGTACTTTTCCTATTTTTGATTAGGATGTGTGTACAAGCAACAGATGTCTTCTATTATGCCATTAGTATCACGTCAGTTTAAGTATTTAGATAATTTGGGAATTAGTAAATATCAAAATATTTCACTGATATCAATAATGTTTTTCTCTAATGATATCTATAATAATACTATAATCTCTAAGCTAACTATATATAGGTACATATACATTTGTACTATATTACATCTGCAAGTTGTACTTTTCATAATTTAAACAATATTAAATTTCTATTAGAATTTAAAAAAGTTATTTTTTACTTAAGACATTTTGAGGGAAAAATAAATATTACATGTTGTTAGATGGAGCATTCCAACGTTTCAAAATGCATTTTTATATCTTATTTCCATAGTAGGAAATATTTTATTTTGTTCAAAATAAAGGATTTTTACTTTCTATTATGTACCTACATATATGCATTATATTATAGAAGCCAACCCTATTTTCGATATTGCAAGGTTGCCTATAAAAATACATAAAATGTTAAAATTAAAGCATACTACATGTTTGGTATATATATATATATATATATATACATGTATGTAATAGAATAAAATTTAATGAATGAGGACCATTTGTTTTAAACGAAAATATGTGTCGTAAATATTTATAATAAAATATACAGTAGGATTCGCCTATATCGTATTTTCATTTGCTACATAAAAATATACGATATAGACGAACATACGATATATGTATGCAAACTTGCTTTTATTCTCGAAAATGTAGGCCTATATTGAATTATAAACAATTATTGACTTATATTTTATTGA
>JAYRBW010061193.1:0-10455 GCA_036023295.1 Invenusta paracnida | reverse complement strand
TGTAGTTCTCGGACTTAACTTATATGGTCACCGATGGAGGTATGTGCAATACGCAAGGTGCATTTTTTTTGCTTCCTTTTAATAAGCAAAATATATATGGTTTGCTTCAATTGTAAGTATGACAATATTCAATTTTGATACAAAAACATTGGTACGTACATAACATTGGTTTATTTGTTGCGTAATTAAATCCTGTTTATGCATGTTCATAGAATAATACAATACTAATGCCAAAACAGCTTTTTTATTTGGGGTATTTCTAATATCAGTAAGAACTTTATCGCCCATTGCATTTCCAGATAATAACCCCACCTCTGTATTGTTTCTCAATTAAGCTCATGATTATAAAATATACATTGTTACTGTTGCGTAAATAATTCTTCCACAAGTTTTGTAAACTTCTAAATATCCACTAATAGATGTCCTAACCACATTAAATATAATAATACTTTTACTTTATGTATCCAGGCGACACCGTATTTCCAAAATAGGAATATATGTAAATAAAAAGTCTATCCATAGAAACATACATTTCGTCATAGCAAGCAGAATGTCTCACACTATTAGATGAGAACATTTATATAAAATTACTGAAGCAGTGGCCATTCACAGTAGTTTTGGATGACCTGTGCCATATAAATGTCAAAAAATCTAACACATAACCATAATAATAATAATCATCTTTTTGCTTAACTCCTGATTGTGTCTACTTTCGCTTCTATGTACACTGCTTCAATCGGTACTGATGCCGCTAATCCTGGCATCACTCTGAGCGTTTCTCTCTGTGCCCTTTCAATTTCATTCAGGCTTAAACTACTCAGCTCCTGCGTACCACACTACTGATTCAAACCATAGTTCTGTAAACCTACTTCATCGCCTTTCTGTTCCATCCCCAATATCTTCCAGCTACAGCGCTGACCACCTTTGTTCTCTGTTTCATTTTCTTGATAACTTTGTCTTTCTGAGTTCTTGGTCGATATTGACGCCTAGTAATTCGATGTATTGTTTCATTTCTACTATTTATCTATCGGGTTTCATTTGCGGGTCACAATTTCTTTATTTTAGATTGTTTGTGTATAGACAAGCTCTGTTTTCTTCGAGTTTAACATAATCTTATTTTCGTTTGCCCATTGTTCTATCTTCCGTAAGGCTTCTTCCTTTCGACTTGTTATCTCTTTAAGTGTTCCCTTCACCTAAAACGTTTTATAGTCGGCGAATCCGCTTTCTTCAACTCTATCTGCCTGGTGTTCGTCCCACTTGTTTGCATATATCAGGAAAATTCCGTTGAGCTCACTGCTGCTTGTGGTAACCCTCGTATAATCACTTCCATTTTTCTACACTTTTGCCTATTTTAACTCTCGCCTTTCTGTCCTCCAGGAAGTTTTCTAAACACCTAATAATTGCTCTTGGAGCCTTCTCTTTTATCAATCTTTGGACCAGTCTGTTTATACACACTTTTTCGTATGCTTTTATGTAATCGATGGCCACTGCTAGGGTTCTTTAGTGCGGTTTTTCTTCGAATCAGTTTTGAATGACTTATGTCAGTCTAATTATTTGATCCTCTATACTTTTTACCATCTGGAAGCCTGCCAATAGTTCACAATCCGCTTCTCTTCCAACAGTGCATCAACCTGTTTATTGTCATTCTTTCCAAAAGTTTCACTGTCACCGGTGTTAGGCTGACTGGTTTGAATGACTCTCTATCTCTAGGGTCGTTTCCCTCTTTTAAGATTGGTATAATCTATGCATTTTTCCATTTTTCTGGTACTAAACTTGTCCTCCAGCTCTCATTTGAAATTTCTTGTGGTGCTATATTTTTCTTTAGCGGTGAGTTCTTAAACATTGCTGGTCCAAAAACTTCGCAACTTCTTTCTTTTTTTCTCCAGTCTGTTCCAGCACTTGTTCCAGTTCTCCCCTGTCGAACTCTTCCCCTTCGTTATACCCCCTCAGTTGTTGGCAGAACTCCGTGTTTACCTATATACTTCTTTCCCGATCTTTACCTTGCTTACATCTTGGTATTCTTGCTTGAAGCTGTCCGCTTTTTTTATTATCCGACAAATTTTCACTTTCTATTCAAGATTAGTACATCGTCCTTTCTATCGCTATTCTTCCCATTATTGATGCATTTTATTGTTTTCCATACGTTCTGACTTCAAAGATGCCAAATTGTTGCTTCCACCCCTCCACACACTACAGTCCGATGACGGTCATAAGCTATCAGTACCTGTGGCCGAGTTCTGCAAGATGTGCCAGAAGGTCATCACAAGCGGAGGGACAGTGAAACAGTCGCGGGGTGTCCCTTTGCAAGACCCTTCCATGGGTCCTCCACCAAACCAGCTTCAACTTTCTTTGTCTGGGAATCTCCATTACACTTAACGTCTTCTGGATCATCTTTAATATGATCCTGCCCTACCACGTGCACAACCTGGGATCTGACAAGGCCACTTTGAGTAAGCTGATTCTCTTCTGCGGGATCACGGATCTGATTGTTCGGTTAGTAACCGGTTTTTAGCGACAGCTGTCGGTGTGTGCCGCGTCTTTGTATCATCCTCGGAAGTCTGGCTATCATTGCTGTCGATTGTGTTTTTCTTTCGCAGGTATGATGTAATGGACTATGGAATAATTACTTTAATCTCAGAACTAAATAAATATGAGACTATATGTGTATGAGTTTGCAGAATATTTCAAAATACAAAGTTAGAAATAGTAAATATCGAGGCTAAATGCAAAAAGTTGAAATAATTATTCTAAGAAAATAGTATAATTATTATAACACTATTCGTATTACTGAATTATTGTGTAAGTAGTATATATATATGTACAACGTGTCTTTTATATATAATACACATGTTTTATAAACATGCCAATAAGGAAAGAAATATATTAAAATGTATATAATTTCATTTAAAAAATTGATTTTAAATGTTATGATTGAATTTGCCGTTTGTGGATAAAAAAGTGTTATCTTTTCTTAATGCGAAATATATAGATAACACGACGAACAGTAGTTTTTGGTATGTTAAACTGGTCAGAAAGCATGCCAGAAGATGTGCGTGGATTGTTGAAGTATATTATGTTGCTAAATATATAACTGCTAAATAAAGTTATCATTCTTTACCATCAATATTTGATACTTATTTCCACTTTTAAGTATTATGTGTATGTATTAAAACAACACGATGAACTACACAAAATGCTACGATACGATCAAAACAAAAAATAATACCTTAATATGAGTTAGATAACCATTGAAACAGCAATTTAATTAAACTAATCACACAACTTTTATACATTTAATATCAAACAATTTATTGCTTAAGCACTTAAAGTCTGTATAGGAAACGCAACCATTTTTAACTGCGTGTTTCGCTCAATTACATGTATTATCATCAACTCACATGAGAATTTAATCTTCAACAACGTCGTAAATAAGTAAATATATAACGTATAACTTTAAAATATGGAACAGTTAACTGTTTATTAAATTCTAAAGTCAAAAACTATAAATAGGGATACAAAATTATATTAAGAGATCAAGTTTCATAGTACAAAAATTGATCGCGTTTTATACAAATGTCTTCAAGATATAATATATATTACTTACCTTTCAATTATATATATACCTATGTACTACCTTTTCTTAACTAATTTAACAGTTGATAAATCCTTATAGTCTGTGGGCCAGAAGCCAAAACAAATTGGGTTGCTGGTACCTACCCAAAAAAGGGAGGATGAGTTTGACACATCGTTAGAAAGCTATGAATGTCTAGATTGCCAAATAATATATGATAGACATCACCATTTGTAAGTTGTAACAACTTCTTTTTTTAATTTTCTGATTTCCCAAATTAGAGAAATGGAATATATTCTGTGTTTTTCACTGTTTTAACCTAAATACTTTACATAAAAATACATATTTTGAAAAAAATATATTATTAACTATTATTTATAATAAATGTTCCATATTATTTTATTTATCTAAGTGTTTTCAACATATTACAAAAAACATTTAGATATATAAATCATGATAATTGCTTTTCGGCTACATATGGATAGCAGTTTTCAAGCCTATTTAGGCTTATTTTAACAATAAAAATAGTTTGGGAACTATCTTAAACTATTTGTGGTCACTAAATAATTTAGTCAATGCATTTTAAATGCCTGTAATATGAAGACAAACACTTAGATAAACAATACGATATGCAACATATTATTATGAATAATAATTGAAAACATTTGTTTAAATATACATTTTCATAAAAATTAGGTCGAATATACAGAAAATGTTCCTTCTTTAATATAAAAATCATACAAATTTCAATAATTTGTTCCAGTTACCAAAGGATGAGTTTTTTTTAATCGAGACATCAATACCTTTCGAACGATTTATAACAATCTTCCTCCCTTTTGTGTGTACCGCAAAATGTTCTGACCATCAGAATATTATTCCTTATTATTTATTCCCCAAAAGCTTCTCTTATAAACAAACCAAAACCAATACCCTATATATAGAAAATTTGCTAAAAAAGATTTATACAATATTTATTGAATTATACGTAGGTATTCTATTTAGCTATTTCCCATTCAGAAAAAGCTAACAGGTTCTTGTCAGCAGCTGGCTAGTTATATACCTAATATTATTTAAAATCAAATATGTTTATGAAATTATATACATTGTAATATATTTCTTTCTTTAATATATTGTGTAATTTATAAAACATTTGTATTATTTTGAAAGAACACTTTGTACTTATATATTACTTAGAAAATTATTCAGTAATAATAATGATTTTAATTCAATTTTAATATTTTTATAATAATTCAGTAATAATAATAATTTTAATTTAATTTTAATAATTTGTAATTTAATAATTCTAGTAAGTATGTAACGTAGAATAATAATTATTCGTATTTTTGTGTTTAGCTTCTATTCTGAGTAGGTATTTCTTACTTTTGATTTTAAAATATTATACACTATCATGCATAGTTTACGATTTATTTAGTTCTGAAATAAGAGTTCTGATTCCATAGCCCATTCCAGCATACCTGAGTAATAAAAACCCAACTGACAGCAATGATAGTCAGATTTCCGAGGATGATACAGAGACGTAGCACACACCGACAACTGTCCACTACAAAGCCGGAATTACTAACCAACCAATCAGATCCGTGATCCCGCAGAAGATGATCAGCCTACTCGAGGCGGTCTTGTCGAAGCCCAGATTGTGCGCATGGGAAGGCTGGATCATAAAGATGATCCCGAAGACGTTAAGTGTTATGGAGATTCCCAGACAAAGAAAGTAGAAGCTGTGTTGGCGGAGACCCAGACCCCCCTGCCTACGGGCCTGTTAATTAAATAATAATTATGACAAGAATTGAGTCATCTTTTTATAATATTCCTAAATATGCATAACTAATAATGAGGTAGGCATTCAAAAGGTATTATTATTAATAATAATAATATATTTATTTCACCACACAACATGAACTAGGTAGGTATATACCTATAAGATACTAACATAAAATACAGTTACATACTTTGTATTCCTTATAATATAAAATATAGTTAACATAAAATTCTGTCTAAAATAGATGTGTAATACTAAAATTTGATAGTATGTAAATTATTGGGTTACAGTGTTTGTGGTAAGGTAGAACAAAGGAGGCACAAGCCTATCTGGTTGTACTACCTCAGGAGATTTGAGTGAAGCAAATGCTTGTAATTAATTTGTTTGAATAGTTTGGACTTTATTAGGTATTCATATATCTTTTAGTAATTTCGTATAAGAATTTATAAATTTATTGATAAAATTGTCATTCTTAATATCTGACTTGTTCTTATTCTATTCGACCACTGAATTGTAAGAATGCTTTTTGTCTACTAATTCTTTATAGCTATTAAATCTATATATATCTGAAGATTGTGTTTATTTTTCTGACTATTTACATCTCTTCTATTAAAGTTATCATATACATTTTTGATCTGGTTTGGTACATCGATATTTTTGTGCATTTGAATATATGTTTCATTTGTTCCAATTTAATAATGTTGTGTACCGGTCGAATTTTGTTTTCTAAGAAGATACAATAACAATTTTTTCTATTAAATGTAGTGATTTCTGTTGTATTTTTGGCAGTTTTAGTAAATTGTTTTTTTGTTTTTTTTATAAATTGCTGATGCAAACCTAATATGTGATTTGATAAATGCATTGCATATCATAAGTTTGTTTTTTATTTATCTTATTCATTAATGCATATACCTATTATTGGTATTTTCTTTGCGATTTTTTTCTTAACTAATTCAGTGTGGGCAGTCCAATTGAGTTTGTCATCAATGATACAGCCTAGGTACTTACAAGTATTTGTTCTCTCTAATATTTCATCATTTATCTTCAAACTACATTTTTCTTTCTTTGGTTTAAGGTGAATGTATTTGCATTTTGAAGGATTTATATAGTTAATTTATTGTTTTGAAGTCATGTACACATTTGAAATAATTCTTCATTTGCAGTTTTATATAATTTTTCTGTAATGGGTTCATATTATATTTTTAATGCAGTATCATCTGTAAAGAGATTTATATTGTGTTTACTATTGCTACTAAAATTATTTATATCATTGACATATATTAAATAAAGAAGAGGAGATAACTGCCCTCCGGCTTGTGGTAATCCTACTTTGACTGGTAATGAAGATGATTGGGTGTCATTAATTAGTGTTATTTGTTGTCTATTTGTCAAATAGCTTTTCATCCAGTTATTATACATAAGCCGTTAATTCCTGTCATTTAGTTTTTCTAATAACGGTTCATGACAGATTGTGTTAATGCCTTTTTTAAATCAATAAATATGGTTAATACCTACTTTTATTTTATTATCTAATTATTTTTGATATATTTATGTTACTGCTCTTATTGCATCTATTGTTGAGTGATTCTGTCTAAAACCAAATTGGTTATCAATTATTAGGTTGTATTAATTTTAAAAATTGTTGATTCTCTTTCTAACTGACTCTTCAAATATTTTGATAGTGCTAGTAGAAGTGATATAGGTCTATAGTTTTCAGGTTTGGTATTATCTCCAGTCTTGTGATGGGTTTAATTTTTCCAAATTTAATTCAATTGGGGTATTTTCCAGAATTGTAATAAAAGTTAATTCGTTTCGAAATTACATCACTTAAATGATTTCCTGCTAATTTATAAGAAATATTCGAAATTTTGTCTAATCCACAGGATCATTTATTTGGTAGTTTGTCTATTAATTTCAGAACTTCTTTGTCAGTCATTTATTCTAAATAAATAGAATTATGTGTATTTATATTACTAGAAACTTTACTATGGTCATCTGTGATTGCATTTTTAAGAACATCTCCAAATGTAGCAATATATATATTTATGTCTTCTGCAATTTATATTTTATCTTCAGTTATAGTTTCATTTTTTATTAGTTTTTTAATAGTCCTCTGATTTTCTTTCTTTTTTGGCTTTAGTAATTTAATTTACAGTTTTCCTAATTTTGTTACTGCATTTTTTTCTCTATGTCTTTATAGTATGAGTTTTCAGCTTCTTTTGTGCATTTATCATAAATTTATTGGTATTGTTCATACCTTATAATTTACTATCTGCATATATCCTTACATTTTTCCACATTTTAAATAGTTTGGTTTTCATTTTGCATGCCTTGATTATAACGTTTGTTATCTATGGCTTGTTTTTGTATTTCTTGTAGACATTTTTACTTCAGGGAAGCATTCTTCATATGTAGTATATGAAACTGTTGCAGACTATATCAACTAGACTAAGTTGTCAGTTATTTCACTAAATTTTGTTTTTGAAATTTTTACTTTGTATTTAATTATATTTCTTTCACTAAATAGTCTTATCATAGGTCTCTTCTCGGTTAAGTGTTGACAAATATCATATCAAATATGACTTACATAAAAAACATATCAAATACGAACTCAAAATTGTAACAAACAGTAAAAGTGTAGGTAGGTACATATCACTACCAAATCCAATCTGTAGGTATATGAAATATAAAGCCATGATATTAATAGACATCAAATCAATGAATATGGATTGAAAATTTTTTTTAAATATTCAACACAAATAATTATATATTATCTTATATTAATCAATATTTTTATAATTTAACTATACAAAAATAAGTTGGTCCTTTATCTCAAAATGTGCAATTAACAAAAATATAAATAATTCAAAGTAGGCACACAATATTACTATCAAACGAGATATTTTAGGAGGGCGCCCCTCTCAAGACTGGCATATAGGCTCCTTATTTACTATGAAGCGCCAAATGACTATAGAGTGCACCCTCCTTTCAAAATGTTTGGCTACGGACCTGTTTACTAACTTATTTAGTTCTTCAATTATCATCAGTTATCACAACAATAGCATTATTAATAAGCTTAAATATTTATTTAGGTGCAAAAATAAAAATCTAGTACAGAACTAGAGAAACCAGAAGGAGGTGAGCTATAAAAATCTTTAACAGAGAAATACAAAGAGAGCGTAGGTAAGCGGAAGTGATGCAGATGGAAGTATATTCAATTAATGAGAGAATATTTCAAAGTTAGCGAGCGTGATGTTAAGTTTAAATACCAATTAACAGTAGTGAATACTATTAATACTGTTATAATGTACAGAATTATGTTGTATTAAGGTGCAATGTTATGTGTAAGGTGTTTCATAAATCTATTGTTACAATATGATTAATATTTATTAGTAGTTATTATATTGATTTTATTAGTTATTAAATTAATAATTATTAATACTTTATCAAGGTGTTATTATTAATGTGTTGTTAGTTTGATGAGTGCTGAATAATAACACATACAAATAACATAAAAGTAACAAGGACTACCTACTAGAAATACCGGTCGGTGTCTGTCTAAAACAATACGTACAAAACCATGAGGCCAAACTTTTCAAAAATAATTTTATATTTTCGTAATTTTTATATAACTTTTAAATTATTACCTACATTTATTTTATAATATAGGTATTTTTTATCCAATATTGTTGTTAGCATGTAAAAAATAATCGATGTATTTTATATAAACTTATGTGGGTATTTTTGTGTTATTCTTTTTCATATAATGTTTGTAGCTTGTTTATATTTTTAGAAATACATTTTCCAGACAGATATTGTGCATTTTATATTAATTAGGTATATTATTAGGATACGTTTAGCATATTTAATGTGCTATATGCATTACTTGCAAACTATACTTTGCTAATACCTACTAAATAGTTTGTATATGTGATAATATGCAAAATATGTGTAATTTCTCAAGTGTGAATATTATATACCAACAATGTCAATAACCTAATTTGATTTATTCTCTGAAATTAAATTAAATTAAATACCTAATACATAAACTTCTCTCTTAGGTACCTAAAGGTATAATGACAATGTAACAAATCCAAATATTAGCAGACATATTCCCAAAGTGAGGTAATTAGAGGAAAATTATGTATGTAGGTATATACAATTTATATAGTACCTTATAGTTAGTAACTAACCTGCCAGGACCACTAGAACAATTTGAGTAAACAATAGAAAAATATTTAGAAGTATGTATGTAGACTTCTAAATGGACTACAAGATATTTCTATTGAAAGTACCTACAAGTATATTTTATGACAATTAACATACATGGCATTGATAAATCAAAGATAAATAATGTTTTTGACGAAAGTTTTCACATATAAATACTCACCTGAAGTATACTTTATTCGATTGTATGTGTCATACCTACTACCAGCTGCTACTGGAACTAATAGTTTAATATCCTATAATAGATGGGCATAATATATCTATTACAATTATTATTATAATGTTTATATTTATAATAATTTATTTATAATATAATTACGTCAAGTCAAACTATAATTGATATTGAATTAATTGTATACATTAATAATAATATTATGGTTAATAACTAAATTAAAACATAAAATCAATTATATTATTAGTGACATCATAATTATGTCTTATTTTGTAATTAGTTGTATGTTTTTTATTAGTTATGTTTTATTAAAAGTTTAAGATAACAATGTGATACCATGATGCTGGACAATATAAGCCCTCCCGGTGAACCAAAAATTTCTATTCTAAAGTAGGGGTAGCGGCTTATAGTCTGACCTACAAGGGGAAAATCAAATCAAAATGTTAGATATCCTAATTAATTTCAGCAATGAATGGATTATATTTACTAATAAATAAGTAGGTAACTATTAAAGTTATGAGTGAATTACTATTTTTTAATTATGGGTGAGGTGATAAAAACCAATAGTCGAGTTTTTTGCAACAACTCCGGTTTAAAACCTTGGTCGAAATGACTCCGACTAAGAGTCTGGTGGTCGCAGAAAACCTGACTAAAGGTACAGATTTTATATGGTGTGATCAAAAGAAGTTTTCTGAGACCACCGTTTAA
>JAYRBW010061192.1:0-10456 GCA_036023295.1 Invenusta paracnida | reverse complement strand
CTAACCCTCGACAAAGAGGGGGGGGGGGGAGGAGGGAGGACATTGAGGCCCCTAACCCTGCCGCATTTCTTTCTGCTGTGATTTTTAAGTGATGAACAAATGGGGCAATATTGTAAATTTCTGTGACTTTCCTCCCCCCCCTTCCAAAATAACAACCTTTTTGCAACTTTTAGCGCTATTTTTTGATAATTTTCATTATTATATCAAAAGGAAATCTGATAAAAAAAACATCTTTGAATAACCACAAAGATTAATCGCGCTTACAAGCTGGCTGACAAATATAATAAAGATAATATCTATACTTATGTGTCTGTTTTAAATAGTTATGCTGTTTTATGGATAATAAATGATACAGCATTGTTTTAGATCGACGGTTATGAATAGTAACCTTAATATCAATGGAAATCAATAAAATCAATAGACTTGAAATTCTAATTAAATATTACTTTATACGATGAATAATTTAATACTTGTTTATGGTGATCATACCTATTATAGAAATGGGTGTATCTAGAGGGAAATCCCAATTGCCGGCAAACTGATTACTTAATCAATAATAAAACGGATCATTGATGCTCTTGATTCCGGATAATTTCTACAATGTATTACTACGTATATTACCTATGACTATATAATATCTATGATCTATACCATTTCGTGCGATACAATTTGGTTTCTTATTCCATTAATTATGAAAACTTTATTTTAATGATTATTATCATATGTTGTATTATGACATTTTATTGCAAAATGTATAATACTACTCGTATAACACCGCACTACTGTAGATCAGCATTAAAAAGTTATTCTTATCGATTATTTAAATGCGTTAATAATGTAATATCCATAGAAATTAATCAATATATAAAATATTATATAAATATATGTATAAAAAATAAAACAAATATCTATGGTAACATCTTATTGTTATTATACTTTTCATTGACATTGTTATCTCTAACCTAAACCTGTAAGCAGTAACCCCCTACTAACAGGTTTATATACTTGCATATACATATATGCTATTAATACTTGCGTCATCAAAAGACAAAAACAACGACTAATTGACAATATTAATTAAACCACAATATTATAAACTCTTCGTCGTCTTAGAAAGCAACAGTTTTAATAAAAAACAATGTTACAATTATAGTGCGCAGTTATTCATTGAAATCGTGTTGCTCATCTTCTTGTCCAACTTCAGAGTTTTCCCTAGGGTGCTGGCGTTAAATTCACCTTCTTGGAAAGGAATGCCGATTCTGAAAATCTGTCCAGCACATTCTTTCTTTCACAGACACTGATCGTATCGTTGAATGCTGCGATCGCATTTATGTCCCGTTATTATAAACATATTTCGTCATTCCGAAAACCGTCAGATTTCAAATTGGAGATCATCACAGCTGTTGGTCTCACACAGTGTCAGTGATTATATATAGTGTATTCCATCGACAATTGCGCAGATGGAGAACTCGTTTTCCTGCTTTCACCAAGCTTCGACTATACTTGCTTTGTTTCGTATAACCTTGTTGACTCTCGTCTTTCACAACTTTCTTAGGTTTCGGCCAGAATATACTTTTCGAAAAACAAACTGATTTTGTCCGCATGTATATAATTATAGGCACAACCTTTTCCTAGGACAGTTCTTCTGACCAGTTGCATACATGTGTGTGCACGTTCTTTTAGGAAAATGACTTATTTAATTCAACAAATTTCTTTGCCGGCATCTGAATCAAAACTCAAGGAGATCACCGCGCAGGTGGTATTTCCCTCTGAGATTCACGGCCGTGGTTGCCAAAATGGTAGACTCTATGGAACCACACTTCTTCTTGCAACTGTTGCGATGATATACAGTATAGCGTCAAAATACTTTGTTCATTTCGCTTGATCTCCAACTTGAATTGCTTCAAATTGGTTGATTTTTTTACCAGTTTTGAGGAATTCTGTTACTTTTGCTTACATATTATTTGCTGAAATAAAATTGTCATCTTTTACAATATTAATAAGTGGCCATTAAATGGTACCACTTGTATAAATGACTGTGAATGGCAGCTCTTATATGCACAAAAGAGAAGTTGGAGATTGTATAATTCACCATTTTCTTTCACCATAAAATTCTCTCAATAGTGTCGATTTAAAACCTCTCCATTCATGCCTTCAAAATTGTTATCTTCGCATTTTCCATTTAGAAAGGTTTTACAGCGTTTTACTGTTTCTATTGATTTAATGTCGGCTCTAGTTTAAATCCGATTTCATATTGGTCTAAGATTTTATTTATCATTATTCTGTTTTCAGCACCGAAGTGAAAATTATTTTCCATTACTATATACACCTTTCGTCAAGGCAGTAGTGTAGTAAATTAACGTGCACTATATTTATTTTAGAAAGTGTTTAAAATGTTAAATGCCCATTGCTTCGAGGTTTACAGATAAATTACGGTTGATAAAAATCAAAAAGTATAGCAATAAACACACATGTCTTTATTTTAAACGTGAAGCAACACCATTGGTATCGGTCTCATCCAATCCTATAACATTACTTCACATTTAAAATAGACAGCATATCGATATATTATTGTAATTGTCGAATTGGTGATTTATAGTCTTGCCAATTTTAGCTCAGTGAATTTTCCAAACACAAAAAGTGTTCTACACACGTCATGTCACGGAGGAAGTACCTACTATGGGGACATGGGTCCCCATGGCTGGCAGTGCTTGCGACCAAAAAGGGTTCGTGTTGACTGTACCATTCTTCCATGAAACTTTGTGAGTAGCTGACACAGAGAATTAAAGCTAATAAAAAAAACTAAAAATCGATTTCACAGGGCCATTTCATTCAATGATCAAGCACATCACCGATTATTGGAAATTCTAATCCCAAAAAACAGCATTTTGTCACTAATTTATCCTTAGATTAATTCGGTTTAATTGTATTTGTAATTGTTGTCATTATATTATTATTGATAAATTTCAATGCACATAAGCTGTGATTTTTGGTCATGCAATTATTAAAAATATTAATCATATATCCATAATTGGGTTTATGAACTCCAGTTTTGATACAATCCCGTATAATATAATATTGATATTGGAGACACATTGAAAACAAATCCAATTTTGCGACGACCATGTTGCTTTATTCCTAGAATTATAGTTCCATTATACTTTAGTGTCGTAAAAGTTGATATTCTATGAATATGAATGATGCAATTCACATTCATATATACTCAACAATCATTCATTTTAACCATTGATATATATAGAATAGCAAAAGAAATGTCACTTTTGTTAATTTTGATGAAAGTCTTTATTCATTCCACCTTTAAAAAATCACAAATTTTAGAAATGTTACTTTGTAAAGTTGTGTGTAATTTATATTAAAATTCGTGTTTCATACTTTTGCTCGAGACCTTACAATATATGCAGCAGTAAAATTGTAAACATTTTGTGCATTTTGCCTATAATATTTGAACAGCCATATATTGCAGCATTCAATCTATACTCGACTGAGGCATTTTACTTAATTTAATCAAGTGAATTCACACTGGGTAATAATTTGGCTATATCTCCGTTAACATTGGTATTATAGAACAGAACAGTTTAATTCCATGTGTTTAACTGTGTATTAGAATTGAATCCCATAAATTATATGAGAGATATAATTAGAGTAATCCCAATTATACTTTATTTCACAATTCCTTTTTTATGTATATTTCTATTTTCTAATTTGTCCATTATAAATACAGAGTATATAAGCAAATATTTATTGTATGGCCATCTAAAAAGATAACCAACCAGCCCTAATTCTTTCATTAATCCATTGGAAAGATTTAAATTTGCATTCAACACGTCCATTGTTTCACCATCTCCTTTATATTATAGAATATAATGACACCCTGATTATCCAGCAATAAATTCACTCCGAATCTTATAAAACTGACCAGCATGCCCTTCCATCAATTATAATTCTTCTATAATGTTGACTATTTCACTGATAATATGTATATATACAAGCCTGCAAGGCCCAGCTTCCGACGATGAAGCCAAGGCTTGGCGGCTGAGGGGGGATAAAATGGGAACAGCGCTAGAATTAATTTTGTTTCTTAATTAGTGACTTGAAGAGTCCTGCGCGACGCCAATTAGGGGATTTTGGAGACACTCAAGCTTTCAAACTCCAAGAATGCCATATTTCTATCGGTGTGGGGTGGAACTTTGTATGTATAGAGATACCTGGATGGGGACCAAAAGTATACGTATGGTTTCGTCGAATAATATACCTATACGCAGATTTAACTGAAATCCACTTCTTAAAAACGACTGTTTGTCTTATATAGATTTTGTGTTTATATAGCATCCTATTTACCCAATATGTATAATGTATTATTCAGCCACACTTATAAGTGAATGAAATAACGCCAAAGGCGTCTTAGAGATGAGTTCTCTTTAGTGCAGTCTTATTAATTCGACAAATGTACGCGTATAATAGTTCAATTAGAATATTCATTCTTTGTGTGAGACGAATTATAGGCATATGGTTTGAGAGGTTCCATCCATCCATATATATTTAGAAAGAAAGTATTACAATAAATATAAAACACACGTTATCGAGGATAATCTATTATAATTCTATTTAGATCTGCATATTTTGTTGAAGGCAATTTTAATGTTCAATTGCGTGTTGAATCGGTGTACTATCATAAGAGCGACTTTTAAACTGAGCAACATTAAACTGAGCGAAGATTGAAATCTTTAAATTGAGCCAACATTAAACTAAGCGAAAGAAGATAGAAACCTTAAAAAGGTTCTGTTTAAATATTTATATATTCGCTGCAATTTAAACTTCGCTCAATTTATATTTTTATATAAAAGCAAGTTTCGCTTAATTTAAACTTCGCTCAATTTATATTTTTATATAAAAGCAAGTTTTGCTTAATTTAAACTTCGCTCAATTTATATTTTTATATAAAAGCAAGTTTCACTTAATTTAAAATTCGACCTTATGAAATGGCTACGAAAAGCTTATCCAAAAGCCTTCCTAAATTCTAACAACATACATTAAGAGCTCATTACTGAATATAGATGCATTGCTTCTGAGGGCGCGCTTTTCCTTGTATCGCATATTATAAATACTAAAACAAACACGAAGTGGCTTTATAAACATACAATAGCGCCTATAATTTATTCTTATCCCCAGTTGACTTCTGCCCTTCGATCATTCTCTAGCTATAGGTATATGAGTAGCAATTCAGTAGACTTCATTCTCTTCGTCCTTATACCAATCTATATAGAGTCATGTAAGTTGTTATAAGTCACGGGCCTCTCATCCGAAATCAATTAAAACGTATCCCAGGGAGCACACTGCTCAGCCATAGCAATTAGCACCGAGAAATAGATTAATCCACGGTTTGTAAAGCGAGGATTTTGAGTGCCTTTATAACAGCGCGAAAATGCACTCATATGAAAGAAAGATTTGGCGGTGAGTGAAAGTTGTGTTTTTGTTGGCTGTGTGTGTTTCTTCAAGGCAGGAAATTTGACGATTATATTCTCCTCGTTTTCAAGTGCGGCAAGCCTTCTTATTTTTGTAAATTCTAACGGAAGACCTCCTCCCTTCGACGCAAAAGACGTCATCACGCACACTCAAAGCTCGCTTGAATTATATCGAGGGTCACCAGAGTGATGTTTTTGCGCGAAAAAAAACAACCTACCTCTTTATGCGCGCCTGCTTATTGTTTTTGAAGATTTTTTGTACTCCCTCTCATCCGAAACGATAAGAGCCACCTTTTTGAGATAATCAGGAAAAGACTTTCACCTTTCTTGTGTGCGGAAGGGGCTCCTCCCTGCGCTCCTCTCCGCACAGATATGGGAGTTTGGGTTTAGAGCCTCGTTTCTCCGCATTGCCTTGTCACCTCCAAACATATGTTACGAGAAATCAGGTGGAATGAGAGCGCTTTCCTTTTGATAACCTCCTTTTGATATAAGGGCCCTTATTTTCTTTAACAGGTGTTTTGCGGAAATATTTGTTTTTTTCTGTTCTAGAAAATCTGGAATGTATTTAAATTAATTAAGTTAAGTCTCAATATTTTCTGAAGCAGCAGGGACATTTTTAATGATGAATTGTAACGCGCAAAAGCTTTTTTTGTTTGAAGTCGAATATTTCTCAAGTATTATAATTTTTATAGAAAAAAAATACTGAATTGAAAACGAAGGAAATGAATATTAATTTTTGTTTCAAATAAAAAAGGGAAAACTGAAATCAACCAATTGATTAGCTGCTATAGCTTAAATATAAATGCCATATAGGTATTGAATATTGCAGTTTACTTAAAAAACTGTTAAATAGTTGATTCAGTTTGTGTGACAATGTATGTATTAAGTATATATATTAGTATTTTATGTCATTTGTAAAATATATTCATTCAAACGACAAAACAGGTAATTATTTAATTCATACGTGAAATACACTGATTTCTTTATAACAAGTTCAACATGATACTCGGATTATTAATAAACAATTTCTTTATATATTCCCTTTTTTCTGATATATATTTTAAAAAGGGGTTCATAGTTTAGCCCTATCGACCTGGACTTTTCTGCGCATTCAGAGCCTCGAATAGAATTTGTAAACTTTCAATTGTATTGACAAGAATTTTATAACTTCGTATTGCAGTTGAACAAAGCTGTTTTGTAACATATTAGAGTTCATATTTGTAGAAAAATGATTTTTTTTAATATAAATTTTTAAAAATCCTTATTTTTATATCGTTATGCAATAGTTTGTACATTAAACAAATACCAGTACCACAATCATGTATTTCATCAATTTCGAAATACAAAAGGCATATTTTTAGATGTCAAAAGTATGATTTAGCTTTCTTCTTGAGAAAATGTGTTTTTTTAGAGTGCGCCTGGGTCCATTTGGGTGCGAATTTTTAGTAAAATTCTAACGAAAATTGTAACACTTAATTTTGGGAAAAGTTATGGATTCAAGGCTTATATATACTACATTGCTTCATTCTTTAATTGTTCAATTAAAATGTTATGGGACCACCAATCATCTTTGGGCGAGGGGGGGGGGATCAGGAAGGGTAGGACGGGGGATGAAGTTTGTGACTATTTTGAATTAAGACCTGCCCTTAAAGAAATCTGCTACTATTTAATAGCATGCTTAAATCAAGTTATTCGATGTAAATTTGAATATTTCATTTTATAGAGTTGAGAGAAGACAGGTGCAGTAATGTTATAGAGGAACCACTCCCGACTTATGGGCACATTCAGGTATTGCAAACTATACATGCGGGATGTTAAGATTATCCCCTCCAAGAGTATATAACAGAATTGAAATAAAAACACTCTTTTCCGCAGATTTTGAACACCAATAATATCTATCCTATATTTATGTTATAATAGATCAATAAGGAATTTGATTAAAATTAGATATTTCTCTTTTTGCAATTTGGTTAATTAAATTAAAACTAATAGGTACTTATATACTTATTTTATATAATAGTACAACCATCTTCATGATGTATATATACATAAATTCAATAGATGTAGTTCTTCAAATGTTCGCTGAATGTATAAAACCTGATGTGTTTCATCTTTTCCGGTTGCATAATATAATGCGATAGTGCACTTCTGTCTAATCACGATATTTACAATCTAATATTTCAATGTTGGGCGGGGGTTATTATTCCTTCATATACGCAATGCTATATCAAATGAAGAACCTTATTATTCAATTAAATCAGTTTTAATTAATACTCCTCAATAAGGCCGAATACAGACTATATAACTCGGAATATGTTGAGTCCTGTAACATTTGTATAGTTAGTATATGATTAATACATTATTGTGTATTACATATAGCTACAAATCTCCTCATTGCTGTGTTAAAAAAAAAGGTATCTTATATAGTCGCTGATAAACTGATACCTTCATTTTTTGGAGTTATCGAAGATTCAAGCAACTTATAGAAATTAACCGCCGAATTTTTTAAAGAATATACCTCCTCCTCGCTACTTTGCATATACATATAATGTAAATACTCTCTCATATGTGTGTCATTAGTTTAACAAATACTTCGTCTTAGGCGATCACATCCATCCATATGTTTCCTTGCACGTACACATATAAGACTTATTGTGGACTGGCTTTTGTGGACTGGCTTTGTTCCCGCATGGCGCGTGTGTAGGTATAGTAACTACAAAAATATGATACAAGAATGTGGTCGATCTCTTCTTCTTCTTCTTCTAAGTCGCCGAGAAAACTCAAAGGCTGGATGGATATATATATATATAGGGAACAAAACGAGGAAGGTGATGAGGCGAGTAAATTAACAAAATATTTCCTCACACCTGAGTAGCTTCTTTATCTTATTATAACTAATTCTAACTTAATACTACCCCCCTTACCTTAAATTCAGGCATTTTCATTATCTATCCTCTAATTTTCTCATTTAATTATTAAAACACATCTTCTAATCGGCTAGTTCAAGCTGCTAGCAGCACCCAGCAATGTAGCGGCTATAGCTTCCCTCTCCGACGCACCCCGCTGTAACCTAGGTAGGCATAGGGTATGGAAACTATATTTGAAGCCCGGGCTGATTAATTTACAATATATTTGACAATATTCTGGCTGCCTGTTTACCTACGAGAATAGAAAGAGATTGGGAGAATCAGAGCTTACTCTGCATTTTGTACGATAAGCCTTTGTCTAGTTAGAGCACGAGGAAATTATGATTTTCTAAGGTTAATTACATTCCGTAAAGATCCCCCTAAACGACCTAATCTTGTGCTCCCCATAGTCCCATGTCCCACGAGCCCCCCCCCCCCCCCACCGCCCTTTCCCCTCCATCCATGAGGTGCTTTAACAGCGTACGTACTGCGGCAGTGTTCAAAAACGAGGGTTCGAAATTTTGAGAATAATTTGCTCCTCAAATGTTCTATAAATTCTGAAATTGTATATATTTTGTTTCAATATTTCGCCGTATCAGAGTGAACGAATCCATTTCTATATAGACACCTATATGCATGCACCTACGCATGCCGATAAATAATTGTATTATTGCAAAGCACAACTACAAATACATGCATATAAAGATGTATTTTTGTCTCCTATGTAGATATAATAAATAATTAAGATGTTCTATATATTGTTTCTATAATTGTGAAGTTAATCAATTTATAAAATGTTGTTTATATAAAACAATTTATGGTCGTTCAAATTAAGTAATAATAGAATGATACATATTTTAATTTGTCTTTTTCATTTGAATTTGAGTGCACTTATATTTATATATGTAGATATGAGAGACACTTTAATTATTAAAAGTAAGTCAAATTCAAAGCAATTACAAGATTATGTTTTATGAATTTAAGGAGTAAAATAAAACTAAACATAGAGCAAGTAGATTATGCCGTTTGTCTTAACCCCCTGATACCTTGCCGAATTATTGCTCCGATTTTGAAATGAACAAATGGAGCTTTTGTGACGAGTCCCTTTACTCCACCAGTCCCATTATGCCAGCCATCCCACTAGTCCAGCTACAGTCCCTTTACTCCACCAGTCCCATTATGCCAGCCATCCCAGTAGTCCAGCTACAGTCCCTTTACTCCACCAGTCCCATTATGCCAGCCATCCCAGTAGTCCAGCTACCCTTTACTTCACCAGCCCCATTATGCCAGCCATCCCACTAGTTCAGCTACAGTTCCTTTACTCCACCAGTCCCATTATGCCAGCCATTCCAGTAGTCCAGCTACAGTCCCTTTACTCCACCAGTCCCATTATGCCAGCCATTCCAGTAGTTCAGCTACAGTCCCTTTACTCCACCAGTCTCATTATGTCAGCCATCCCACTAGTACAGCTACAGTCACTTTACTCCACCAGTCCCATTAGGCCAGCCATTCCAGTAGTCCAGCTACAGTCCCTTTACTCCACCAGTCTCATTATGCCTGCGATCCCAGTAGTCCAGCTACAGTCCCTTTACTCCACCAGTCCCATTATGCCAGCCATCCCACTAGGCCAGCTACAGTCCGTCTACTCCACCAGCCACATTATGCCAGCCATCCCAGTAGTCCAGCTACAGTCCCTTTACTCAACCAGTCCCATTATGCCAGCCATCCCAGTAGTCCAGCTACAGTCCCTTTACTCCACCAGTCCCATTATTCCAGCCATCCTACTAGTCCAGCTACAGTCCCTTTACTCCACCAGTCCCATTGTGCCAGCCATTCCAGTAGTCCAGCTACAGTTCCTTTACTCCACCAGTCCCATTATGCCAGCCATCCTACTAGTCCAGCTACAGTACCTTTACTCCACCAGTCCCATTATGCTAGCCATTCCAGTAGTCCAGCTACAGTCCCTTTACTCCACCAGTCCCATTATGCCAGCCATCCTACTAGTCCAGCTACAGTACCTCTACTCCACCAGTCCCATTATGGCAGCCATTCCAGTAGTCCAGCTAC
>JAYRBW010061191.1:0-10456 GCA_036023295.1 Invenusta paracnida | reverse complement strand
GAGAGGGGAGGAGGGAGAGGGGTGGATGGGTGAGGGGTAGGAGGGGGAAGGCGTAGAGAGAGAGAGGGGGAGGGTTAAGGGTGTGTGTGTGTGGAGTCCGGTCTACCTATCCTACTACTGTCGGACATTCATATAACTTGTCCATTGTATTTAGCGTATATTCCAATTGATATCTCTTATTTATCTGTAGTACTATGATATATTTATAAATATATAACATTATTTTATCATGTTTTTATTATTCTGAATTTCGAAATTATTGAAAAAATACGATCATGTGAATTTAAACTGGAATATTCTAAAAAATGTTATAACATAGTCTTAAAAGTTGCGAAACGTAATAATATGAACATTCCGTGGACCTCATGTTGCTGCGTCTTTTATTTAAAACCGCCAGTATAAAGAGAAGTACGCAGGCCGCTCCACCTCGGGTAGAATATGGTTAATATTACAATTCAAAAAACTATCGCAGTCATTAATAACAAAAATTTGACAATATTTTTACAAGATTATACAAAAGTATAACATTTCAAAATGAAATAAATCACCGTTTTTCTTAGTAGCAAAAATGTGAATGATGGCCAATTCAATTTTCCAATTAAAGTCTAATTTTCTCCAAAAGATCCCTTTGGTATAATTTGTTCCATAACAGTAGAATCTCTGTCTTGACCAAAATAGTTGGTCAAATTCGCATAATGTCGTAGTTGTATAAGTGTTATCCTTTTCAAAAATCTAAAATAATGTTTTATATATCCTACAAATTTAAATTTACATTTACTACATATTATGTATATGTCAATTTATGAATCTGAAATTTGAAACCAAAGTGTATTTTATAAGCTTCATTATTATTATCTAAATAATACAAATATGTAATAACCAATTTCAATTAAATTTATTCCATATCATTCAGAAAATATGTAATTTTTACTGTAAATGTTATTCACACCTTTCAAAAAATAATTAATTACGATTTACATATTTTCTTAGATATCAATTTGTATGATATTTAGGCAACATACATAACACGTATAATACAGTTTGTTATAAATAAATATGTAATATTGTACTTATATGATTGATATTAATAAACTATGCGTTATAAAGACATTTTATCACGTAGTATGCATCCTGAATAATACATACCTCCACACGGTGTGTACCCAGACTACGAAACACTTGGTAAAATACAAGCGTGAGATATACAGGTTTTTTAAACCAAACAATAAAATATGCCATCATTAAAGAACTACTTTGCGTATATGTATTTTCTTCATTATCAAATGCGTTGCTTTCAGGTAACCAGCTGAGTATATTATGGGAAACTTTTGCTCGCTTTAAATGTTTAAGTTGGAAATATCGAGACAATTCGATGTGACGAAAATCTGCAAATATATAATGATATAGTTGTACTACACAAAGAGTACATCAATTGCTATATATTGCTACGATGCATATATCGGCATAAAGCATTGTATTCAGAACATCATTATATATTTAAATACTTCTAGCAGAACTGTGTAGAAATAGGGATTCAATAATACGATTTATTTAATTCTGAAACGTTATTTTTATTATTTTTTAAACTCTAACATGACATATACTGTATCACAAATATTATTTTCAAGTATTTTTGTAAATGAGAGTTTTAACAAAATAGTCGTATCATATTGTTTTCAATAACCACGTTGAGTAAATACGTCATTTATAAATATGCTATGGTTATAAATAAAAGGAAAGCACATAGTATGTTGTGTTATAAATATGTCTATGGATATATTTTGAAATAATCGCATTTGTACTTTTTTATATATTGTTTTTAAAATTAAATAGTAATATATCAACTTGTCTAAAAAGTGATTTCAGATACGATACGTATATATGCATGTATGTGATAAACATTACGTAACTAAAATGTTGTAATGGTATAGGCTTATTGAGGGTACGTTTGATCACGGATAACTACATATATTATACGTTTCGTAGTGGGAGATTATGCTTGTATGTTTAGTTTACTAATTTTACATTTTACTGCACACAGTGTAACCGATAGTAAAGGGGTTAGATGTTTCTAGAGAATGTAAGTTCAATACCCATCTCCAAATATGTTGAATTAACACTAAGGGCTGAATTAAAGTTGTTTAAAAGAACTAGGACAGTATACTATACTTTATTTCCTAAGCAGAACATCACTACTTTTTCAAATACTGTAAAACCAATTTTACAAAATAAATAAGAAAATACTTTCTACCCAAATATAAAACAATCTAATTTACCTCGATACATAGGAAAAGTCCTGAATGAATTGTGTGTTGAACTGATATCTAGGCAATTGAAAATAATGAGAATATGCAATATATATATAATATATACTTATATTTAAGTATAATACAATTCACTTGTGGAAATATACTTGAATTTGCTGTTGTCACTTTATATACAGTAAACCAAATAAATGGAAACCGCAAATAAATAAGAATAAGAAAATATTGTTTTAACATTGAATAATTTATTATACTATATAAGCAATTATAAAATCAAATTTGTACAGATAATTAGTATCTCGTGTATCCCTCATTTACCTGCAGTAAAGTTCGAACCATCGTGTCAAAAGGTTTCCGCCTAATTCTGAATCACGATAATAGGCAAAACTCTCTATTCCTCCAAAAAAGTTACGAAATTCATTTAATGTGATAGGATTTCTTTTTTCTACACGATTTTTTACGATATCCCAAAAGTGTTCCATCGGGTTCATGTCACTAGATTGACTAAGCCACCTGATTGTCCTAATCCCTGCATTCAGCTTGAATTAATTGACAACTTGATTTATGTGAGGAGTAGCTTTATCGTACATTAGCAGCCAATTGCCATTTGATCCCAAAGTTTGGTGTGCAAATGGAAGAAGGTGGTTATGTAGAATATTTCTATAGACATCTTCATTAACACGGTTACAAACAATTAATTCAGTATTCCAAAGACAATTAATACCAGCCCAAACCATAATATTCCCCCTGGCCTCCAGATGCTAAAGATTTAACAACGTTTTCTTTTACCCATTCTTTTCTGGGTCCTCACCAAACACGAATCCTGTTATCTGTTTTTGCTAACTTGAAACGACTGTCCAGATAAATCTTTGCCACTGAATTTCTCGCGAATGAGTATGTGCCATAGCCCATCGCATACGAGCAGCAATATGTACTAGTGTAAATCTTGGTCTTTTTTAGGTATTATTCGTTTAAGATTTACTGCAGCTAGCGTCGTAGAGTTTGTACTGATGGTGTATTTTGATGTTCAGGTACATGGTGTTGCAAAACTGTTGAAGGCATCCATCGATTCAGTTGGGCAGTTCGAACCAAAAGTCGATTTGTTTGAATGGAGGTACCTACATTGTGAACGGCGCTTCGAACTTCTGTATAATCTTTGAAACTGTCCCTTTTCCGTTGTTAAATTCTCTCCCATTTACAGACAAACTCACTTCAGCTTTACGCATCCCCACCATTTGGTTCCTAATAGCATCTGACATATATGCAGGCATATTAGAACTACTATACTATGCGTGTGCTGTTGCAATTTATGTGGCTGCTATTCGATTTTTATGATACATACACACACATACACACATGTAGGTATACTGATGTACATATACAAGTATGTGCTTATATGTAACTACATACTGAGCTATAATCCCTTGCGCAATACAATTCAGCACTCTGATAGCTATAAATAATCAATATGTAATAGGGTTTCCATTTGTTTGGCCTAGTGTACTATATAATCCAGTAAAAATGTTAACTATATATTATATTTTAAAAACTCTGCCATATATTTTACCTTTAAAAATACAAGTTTGAGTAAATAATATATATGTATCTTATGAATACGCATACATATATGTATACTGAGTCTATATAATGCAATATTTCATCTATAAAATCGAGCGAATTAACGCATACCTTGATTCATTTGGTAAGTATAATTTCCACCAGCAAATATACTGTGCCTCAACAGGAAATACTTTGTCATGTTAACTGAAAAGAGTGATATAGTAGATTACTTAGTACTGGTGATCATTAATGTATTACATACAAACGTGATTTATCTCTACAACGTAGATAATTTACTAATATATCATTTATTAAAATTGAACAGTTAAATGTAGTTACAATTCCACTGTTTGTTTGCATGTTGTAATGTGTAATCATTTAACAAATACAACTGCTATTTTTAGTATAACTAAATACAAATAATCCGTTTAAAACACACACAATATATGTCACACTTTTGTGTAATATAGCTAAATATGACATTACTATACACTTCATTGTATAATGAATATGAAATCAAATGTCGAATAGAAATGAAAGGGATGCAATAATTGTACTAAACTAGTGTTTCATACTTGAAAATGTGTTTATAATTGCCAATTTAAATATACATAGTATCCAAACTAATGATGATCTCCTAGAAATATACACATATCCCATCATCCAACTAAGATAACATTTTATCTAAGTTTTAATGGGTCTGCGCTTATATTTAGTCAATTTAATTTTAAGCTAAATCGCTATCTGCATTCTTAATTTTGATAATGCTTAAAATTATCTGAAACCACCTCTGACTCATATAAGTGTTATTCATCGGTCAAATGCACACAAGACCAAACTACTTGAACAAATGAAACTTGAGACGACTCACTGGTGCTTTTTATAAATTACGTTAGAAAGGATGTTTTTACAATATACGTACAATGACCATTACTATTTGTATTGTTTCATGTACTCAATAAAATATATAAACTGTGGCAAAAAATGTAGCATAACCAATGATGGAATTTATGCACAAAATATTTACAAAATTAACCATATATTATAAATAATGAAACTATTCAAACTGATTAAGCGATACAATTATTGTATTATACAGGATGTAAACAAACTGAATGAAGTGTATCTACACCATCTACCTATTTTGACATTTTCATTAGCAAATGTATAGTAACTGCATTACCATCCTGTATTATATATTTGTCATTATAAAATAAATAGTTTACGTTTACAAAAAATTCTTCTCGAAGTATTACTTTAATATAATGATATGTTTTATAAGACAAGTATATAATAGGTATTTAAATTACAATATTACTATATTACATCGCTTCATTAAAAATGATTAAAAAAGTTTCATATAACTAAATAAATATTACTATGTTGCATGTGTGTTAATTCAATATAATAGTATATAACATAAAACGTACAAACATATCTTTGTAATTTCGTTGTACCATAATGAAAAGTGTTATACACTTTGAAATATGCAGTCGAATGAAAAATACTCAAAATTGGTAGTTTTGAAAAGAGAAAAATTTGCTACACATGTACTATTTATAATTATATGTTGATTTAATAAAACATAAAAGTTTACAATTTGTAGAAAGAATGAATATTTCTGGCATAATGTTTTGTATATCAAAATTATTGCCAATTATTATACATTTAAACGGATGTATTATAATACGTGATTTTTTGGTGATTTAACATATATTTAGTATTGTTTAAAAATATACTTACACATTATTTGCTCAGCTTCATAATATTCTTCCACTAAAATATACAAAAATAGTTGTACGTGGTATATGTATATATAACATACTTGTATTACATTTTATATATGACATAAGATCTAGAAAACACCCACCCCCTTAGAGTTTTTTGAGAATTTGGATACAGGAGTTTAACGTTGATTTTTGGCAAATTTATGAACACTATTATGTTTGTCTCATCACAGTTTATGTTTTGTATTATTATGATAGTGAAAATAACTGTAATTTACATGTGGTTTAAACTTATACAATTATAAATCAACTAAAGTGGACGCCATTTAAGTAAATTTTGATTTGCACATTTAAACTGATCTCTTGTAAAATGTTACCACACCATTTTAGTTTTAATCTCACTAGATTAAAATATATATCTATTTATATATAACTGTATTACGTTTTACCGTTTTTGCTAAAGAATCTTGTAAATGCAATCTAACATTTCATAGATTATCATGTACATAATAGTAAATATATTTCATCATTTTTCTATGATCTACATATACCATATGTACACATATTACATTATTTAACAATAATAATAAAACATAAACAAGAAAAATATTAATGAAAAATAGGTTTATTGCTGCTACACTTATCACTAACTTTTATCAGTGGATAGAGTAAATTAAAGTACAAAAACCTTACCCATGAGAGTGAAATTATAATTATGATTATGATTACAGTTCATATTGTATAAAAAATGCAAATCTAGAAAAACACAAGACATATGAGACTGCATATACAGTTATATAATACATATATTTGCGAAAAAGCGGTAAATGTTGAATTTGACTACATCCAATCATTAAAATATTGGAAAATATATTGAGGAACACATCTTCTATAGAAAGACGAGCGTAGTATGATCTTTCCACTGTCGCAATTTTTCTGTTAAATTTGTTCATCTCAGGATACTCATGAGAACACTGGTGTTTGGTATGTTCTATTAGTCGTGGGCGTATTGTACTGTAAGTATTTTTTAGGCATTTTATTAAAGTTAGTAAGACATTTTATTAAACAAAAAACATATTTAAGAAACATTTGGTTTTATTTAACACATTTTGTAAGCGATTCCATTATTGGGGCACATCTGAGCTGGGCGTTTATATCTAAACTGCCAGGACAGAGGTTTACTAAACCGCCACATTAGGACAGTTGAGTTTCATCTCTTCAATTAACAACATAACTAGTAAACATAAAACTCTACTCCGTCGTTGCAAGATATCTGACCCCCTTACAAGTAGACATATTAGCTACCAATATACCACAAACCGGGCTTACTGAAAAGGAGACCTATCATCTATGTATATTATACTAATTCGTTTGGGAGACTAATTTCCCAACTTCTGTCAAAGATGCTGTACCCCTTAGTGAGGCTACATGTTCCATCACATATAGATTAAACAAATGATTTTAAAAATTGTCTAAATAGTTTGGATCTAGCGTCAGACAACACATTTAAATTTCTGGACGTGACTATCGGGGATAAAAGAAGACCTCATAACAATTGTTACAGTTATGTTTTAACAACACCACCAGAACTTCATAGTAGTTCAGCTTGAATCAGAAAACTTTCGACAGTTACTTCACTTGTGCTTAGAACATGAGGACAGATATTTACTTAATCAGTCCTTATTCTCACAATGTAATGGAATTTCAATGAATAATTGCACTGGCCCCCATTAGCCATAATTGTTATGCACTCTATATTGAGTTAAGAATCCTAAGCCGATTGCAAGATATTCACTTATAAATGAGTTATATTAATAGTGGACGTGAATGTTATATACACCTGGATAGTGATGTACTGCTTAGATACAACTAACTGAATTTGATGTGAGATCACATTTTCATCGGAGGAACCGGTCAACCATTAAATTCCTTTCCTTGACTGTTTGATCTCTCGCAAAGTAAACTGTTTTCCAAACCTTTGACAGTGATTGCTGCCCACTTACGAAGGTTGTATACTAGTCTCCCGTAAGAAGTGTTTAATTATATCAGAGACCATTAAAACTAATTAGAGTCTCCTCTCCATAAAATATGTTCATTTGCATTAATAAAATGAAACGTTGTCATCCGACTTTATCTGCAAAACCATGTGCCATGGTAAGTCTTCTACTAGGTTCTAAGAATCTACGCTCTAAACCTATACATGTTATTAAATTGACGTTTATAAATCTCAGTCAGTACACCACAATTAAAAGACTTACATAGACTACTCATTCAAAACAAAGTTATACTTAATTTATTTACAAAAAAATCTCTGTCCTGGCAGTTAATACAAATGCCCTTCAAACATGTATCTCAATAATTGTATCGCTTTTAAACACTCTGTTAAACCAAACCATTTTATGTTTTGTAAACTATGCCGTTTATTTAATTTAGTGCCTCGTTTGTAACGCTATTTACAGAGGGCAGACTGACAGAATAATACACGTACGAATATTGTAGAACATACCAAACACCAGTGATCTCATTTGTATACACAAATGCATTAATACTCTCATCCTGAGATGAACTCTTTTTATTGGCGTATTGTGGCAGTGGAAAGATCTAATACGCTCATATTTCGAAGGCTAATGTCCATCAATACATTCTTCAAAAATTGATTGAATGGATGTAGTTGTTCGCAACGTTTGACGTTTATCCTCCAATCTGTATTATATAACTTTGTATCCACTCTCATGTGTCATGTATTTTGTTAAATTTGTTATTTAATATGAGCTGTAATCATAATTATAATTATTGTATAATATTTTTGTAAGTTATTTTATGATTTAGTTTATACACCTTTGTCATACTAAATACAACAGCATGATTTACCTAAGTACATTGTATGTATGTTACTAAATGAGTACACTTTAATAAGACACTTAATCAGTGCCAAAAAACAAAACTCCGGTGACCAAGTCCAATAATTACCTTCACAGATGCAAAGGTGTCAAAAATTTAATCTGTAAAGCCAAATACTTTAATGGAACTGTGTAAAACTAGATATTAAAAAGCAGAAGCAATAGTAGGAACAGACAATGTCGATTTAAAAATAACAAAAATTAGGTTATGAAGCAAGATTCAGTACCCTCCGTACTTAAAATCGATTAAGAAAATAATGTATATAAGTATAGCAAATGTCATGAGTTTAACTTGTATTTGTTTAACAATTAAAATAGATCATAATATTAATAATGCATATTATGACTCAGTTCATTATATTATGTATCACTATCTCAGATGTCTTTGTTGTGTATTAACTGTTGAATAATTATAAAAAATATTTATTGAATAATATGTAGATACTGCCTTACCTAATTCAGCGTAAACTGTGTAATTATTCCCTGAAACCATTAACACAAATACAGTATACATATACATTTTACGTGTACTACTATCATTACCTATAGTAAAAATAAAACTGAGTGATACTTAAAATATATTTCAGACATGTATGTAGGTACTTTAAGTTTCACTTACCCTGTAAAATAATATATTCTATCAAAATACACGAATATATAACCGAAGTTACTGTCGAAGTCGTCATTTAGATATGTATTGATAATTTACTTATAGGTACATATAAATATTTTGTTTTTATTTCTTGGAATAATGTTTACACGTTTTGTCAATCCTATCTGTCAGTAAAGTTAAATCATAACGTTATTAATCTTATCATATCAAAATTAATTATACTTTCAAAATATGGTAATGGACAGCATGCTTCTATATATATCATATTTTATTACACATTATAAATAATAATATGAATTGCGTAGGTATTGATATTTCCTCATTGACTATTCAACAAACCTATTATCTTATATCGATTTCAATCGATATTATTATTTGGATACACGCCTAGTAATTATTGAACAGAAATCATAGAGTAATTTGAGTTTTAAGTCTTATTGATTATGCATGCAATTAAATAATACAGCTACGAAACTTTACAATGTATCTACCTAATATTTTTGCTAATTAATGTGTTGTAGATTCCTACAGTTAAATCGTTTACGCAGTAAAATAGTTTTAGATTCACATGCAATAACTATTTTTTTGCGTACAACTTACGTATGTTAAACGTGTATTAATATATTATATATTTGCTCTTAACATTAATTTAATCAAAATATTCAATACTACTTTTCCCCTACGAATTGACATCCATTTTATTAAAATAAAACGATTCTTTATTCAGAAACATTTACTTCGCGATGTATATAAAATCAATAAAAATTTAAAATCTGTCTCAGAACATAATGTCTATCTCTATACAGTATGCCTATCATTACTTGAAACAAATTAACTCTTTTTGATTATGTATTCAGCTCAAGAGGATACATTAGACTAGGGGTATGTGGAAACCGTCCTAACTTAATTAGGAGTATCTCGAGTTTTAAGGAGCTCCTCCAACCCTTACAAAACACTGCTTATAAAAGCTAGGAGCTCCTAGTCTTGAGGAGCTTCTAACTTATTAAGGATGGTTTTCTCATTCCACCCTAAGGCACAAAGAAGTAATAGACAGTATTTAAACACTTATTGATTTTATATGCATTATTTTGTAATTTTATTCTATGCAGACTAAAAAATCAACTTTACAATGCATTGATTTGAATTTTTTCTTTTTAGTGCATGCACTACTTTACAGTACATAGCGAATATTTTATTTATGTTTTATATGATGTCCTTTTATCTCCCGCAAATCTTTCAAATTCAATTTAAAAAAATTAGGGAGGTAAAAAGTGTTTATCTGCCGTATGTTTTATCGACTGTTTGAAAATTTTGTAAACATCAATACTCTTGATATCGCAAAGAGCGTCAGCCACAACAGTACTTGCCATCTTAATCAAAAGTTTAGCTGAA
>JAYRBW010061190.1:0-10456 GCA_036023295.1 Invenusta paracnida | reverse complement strand
GGATGAGGCAGTATTTCTGATTTGAAAACTCTCCTTGTATCTCGCCTGCACCAAGTTATGTAGGCGCTGTTAAGTCGACGTATTCAAAGCAATCGATACTCCTGCATTGAGCTGACTTCAATAAGAATGCTGTGTGCGGCGTTGTACAACACAACAATCGATTTTATAATGTAATCTGTTCGTGCGTCCGCTTTGCGAAGATGGACAACTTCCCTTCAACTATGTTATCGATCCAATTCTAAATCTAGAATCGATACATATCATTATTTAAAATACTTCATAATAATTGTCTGATCACTGAAAAAAACTAAACTAAACTAAACTAGTTTTTAGTAAATTCACATATTTATACTCTGAGTTCTTTTATTGTAATAGTTGCCCCGTCAGAATAGTTTAAAGAATGTCAACCTGTTATCAAGAGTACTACTTTACCGTTTCCTGTTAGCGCGATTACCTCCTCATAGCCAGTCTTTATACTTGTTATAAAGCGTCTATTTCAGTCAGTATTATTATAATCGATGTGTCATAAATGTGGCACATCGTAAAAAGAAATGAATCTCCTAGAGAAAGAAGTGCCATGAAATGATCGTCACTGCAAGATTATTCCCTTATTCCCCATCGCTTAAAGTGCAGTAGCCAACAAAGATCGCGGCTACTCTCTACAAGCATACCCGTGGATAGTTATATGGCTGTATCTGTCTGTTGATCTGCGAGCACTGTTGTATAGACAGTGTGCTGGCTCGGTAAATATTTTGTTTTTAAACACGCTGTCAAATGACGCGAATCGTGGTTTGTGTTGACTGGAATAATAATACGATACTCTTGTAAATGTGTGGCGGTAAGTGTATATACATATACGCCCGCTTATGTATAAGGGGCTGGCTATTGGGACTGCAGTACAGCTGAAGGAGGAACGTTTGACAGGGTAAGATTGGGATTAAGAGATGCATACAAATTTGAAGAAGCAGGCGGTTCAGCTATGTATAGTCTTTTTTTTTGCTGGTGTTTATGATTGGCTGGTTGCCAGTTTAAGAAGGGAAAAGAGAGACTAAAGAGTGACGAGCAATTCGTTTTCGAATGAGGCATTTATAATACCCCTGGAATCACTAAAGGGAGACGCTAACATTTGAAACTCTTCAGTTAGTCTTCTCGGAAAGTGAACCCGAATGTTGCCACAATCGCGGTATTCAGTTAGTTAGTTACGTTTCAAGCCTGTTGCTAGGCTACTTACTGTTGCTAAGGTCAACACTCCACGGCAGCAACGTGGGGCTCCAGTGTGCCTACTTATCTCGCCGCCGGGTCGCCAGTGTCCTGAGCAAGTGTACTCCTTCTTCCCTTCCGCCACCACTGACTCCCAGTTTTCCCATGCGTGCTGTCTT
This sequence comes from Invenusta paracnida, assembly GCA_036023295.1. Taxonomy (NCBI): domain Eukaryota; kingdom Metazoa; phylum Platyhelminthes; order Proseriata; family Coelogynoporidae; genus Invenusta; species Invenusta paracnida. Next base: position 9,077 of record JAYRBW010061190.1, on the reverse strand, counting down.
GCAGGACACCTATCAGGCCATCGACTCGGACGAAGAGGACGACGACCAGCAGAGCCCAATACGCCGACCTGGCAACGTCTCGGCCGCGCTCTCCGTGGACAACTTCTACGACGCTAGTGAGGAGCATCACCAGAGCAACGAGGATGTCCAAGCGGCAACGCGCTCCAAGGTCCGGGCAACCCTGAGCAGAGGGGTCTCCTCAGTGGCCTCCTACCACTCGGCGCTGGCGGGCATGGTTGCCAGTGCCAACCGCGTGTCCCAGGCGACGGACATGTCGGGTGGGGATCCAGCGGCGGCCTCGATGCTGCTCCACGAGGCGACGAATTCTCTCCTGGCGGCCTCGAACTCGGAGATGAAGATGGACCTGGACCAGCGGGAGAACCTGATCGATGCCATCGAGGCGCTGAGAGAGACGATCCAGGACAACACGGCTGTCCAGACGTCGCGTGGGGGCCGGTCGAGGCAGCGTCGGGGGACCACACAGACGGCCTCCAAGAGCTTCACGACACAACAGAAGATCGACGAGAGGCTCAAGATCAGAAAAGAGAAGGTGAGTTGGTGGTGGACTTTGAAATGGCTCGACCATTCTCAAAAGGGTGATCATACGCGGACGTAATATTATAATATATATATTATATTTCATATTAATTAGACGTGTTTCACCGAAATCTGTTCTAACGATCGATATTTGTTTTACTTTATTGATTTAATTTGACGATCTTCAAGAAAACGATATGACTTTATTTTAAAATATATTTTTCCATATATTTCAAAATATTTATTATATCATGCTCGGTGATTCGATTCCAACATATTATCAGTGTATTCTGCGCTGTTACTTAAGCCTAAACTTTGTCACTTGTAAAATAATCATTTCATCTTTCAAGATGTAAATACATAATTAGGCATATATTAGATATGTAACCAGGAAAGTTAGAAAGAATCGAATTATCGTAGAGACGATTCTTTGGTGGATTCTTTTAATCTTCATTGAATCGCCCTGATTTTTACGAGCAAGCGCAACAAACAATCGATTGTTTGACGCTGCTAGACCAATCGTATCACTCCGATAGTTTAAACATTCTTGTCAATTATAATATACATATATTCACTTTTTAGAATGGACATAATGACGTAAAGGCTGTCCAAAGCTCCACATATAGAATAGAAAGTTTAGACTTCAAACGACTGTATCTCGGTAACTAAGCAACCGATGACCTTGAAACTTTGGAATCGTCTGGAGGCCATTACAAGCTGTTCTCCTAGCAACTGGGTGACATTTGAAGTTAACTTTTGACCTCGATTTAAATAACTCAGTTTCTAAGCAATATATGACGCAAGCCACGCAACTGCCCAATTCCAAAGCTTCAAGGTCATCAGTTGCTTGGTTACCGAGATATAATCGCTTTGAGAAATAAACCTTCTGTTCGGTTTGAAGCTTTCGTTTATAATTCTATTTTGTTGAACTTATATCATTATATCATTATATTATAATAATTTGTAATAAATTAATTAGTCACCAACTGGCTTAAACTAATCAATCGATAATTAGCCCAATGCTGCCGCGCACACCAGTTTGTTAAAGCCAGGAGTATGTCCCGGGGTTCGAACTTGCTACCTTTCGGGTTTGAAGGCAGGAAGGAGTCCTTTCCTGAATATAATATATTTATAGCTTTCAATTATGATTATTATATTAATTGGCTAATTATTACTCTATCTGGTGGGAAACACATTTCTTCATCGATTTTAGTAATTAAATATAAATTTATATATTTTTGAATTAGTCAAAAGGAAATAGTAGTCATTAAGAAATAAATCAGTTAAATATTTCTAGAAATAATATCTTCTGATGTATAATACTAACAACTGTAATAAATTATTGTTTATGTACTTTAAGAGTGATTTCCATTTACTTGGTTGAAATGTGGTATTTTTTGCGGAAATCTTTTTTACCTATTTGCAAACATTTAAGATCGCCCCAAAATGCTAAGTTTTGTGTCCGCGCATAGCTATTGCATAATATAGTTAACTACATCGACATGACCTTTTATATTTAAGTTACCCTTTCTTTATGTACGTAATTGTTAAAATTAAATAAGCAAATAGGTGTAAGAAATTCCTGTTCAAATGCGTATATATTAATACTCTTATTAGATGAGTCCAGCAATGTCCTCTTTGTAAAGAGTAACAATCAAAGAATGAATAAAACAAACAATTTGTTAACGGCAAAAGTCCAAGCTAGCTCACTTTGAATCCCAATATCTAAACAGGAATTATCTACCATGACCTTAAAGTTGTACTATGTAGAGAATCATTTTTTTTGATATATTTAATTTATCTTGAGATTCGTATATATGCCAATACATTTTTTTCAATTCAAATAAATATTAATTCGTTCCGTCAGTCAATTGAATGTCATCGTTAATACTTTGGTTTCAAGTGTAAAAGCAAAGAAAAAAGTGTGCGTTGTAAATCATCTCCTAAACCAGGAGCATTCAGGGAAGTCTTTAAATGTTCCATAAACGTCCCGTTGACATTTGCCGGCGAGGTGTATTCCATGTCAGAAAATGTCTACTACTCGATATCACCACACACCATCGTTCACAACTTTCTATGACCTTTATTATAGTGCACGCCAAGGTATTTGAGAAAGCATCAAAGCCAAGTTATTTTAAGATACCCTCCCCCCCCCCCCTCTTTCCCCCTTCCACATGCATCCCTTTCTCTTCATCTTGTAATCGTTTCGACGACTAAGATAGGTCGTGCCGGGCGGGTAGGCCAGGTGATGGCTAGAGAGATTTAATCAATCAATAAAGGAATGATACTAAGAACCACCTCGTTCCTTCTTCCTGGTCGTTAGTCTATTTTAGGCGACCTATACAGTTACGGTTAAGATGTACACCATCACATATGGTCCCTTGAGAGGTGGCTACCCTAACGGGAGCACTAAAAATAACGCTCCCCCCCCCTCCCCCTCCCACCGCTATCCCCTACTAACTCCCCTGTAGTCGTGTAAGTGTGTTTACTGGTGTACATCAGTTTATTTTAATGCCACTTTTGCTCTGGCTTACTGTATTCAATGTCGGTGGATAACCTAGGATTGCACTGTAATGGTGTTATGTATGACGTATTATAGCCTGCGAAGTGTGTATTATGTAGCCAGATAGTTCCACTGCAGTCTGAGCTAGACATATAGGTAGTGCCCCAAATAGCTGGCGATTAGGCTGCAGGGTCGGTTTATTTCGACCTCCGCACTGGTCTATAATAGCCAGGTGATCTAGTCTGACCCTTCAAAAGGGATTCATAACTAAATATAAACGATAAAAGGGAATATTTCTTTAAATCGATTGCAACATAGTGAAAAGGCCTCCTAAAATTCGCGATATCTCTGTAATTCGAGCAGGCATAAAAAAAGGGCGTTATCTGCTGGAATCTGCAGAAAATTTGACGATTAAAGTCTCGATAAAGTTTCAATAAGATATGCTTGGATGAGGTAGTATTTCTGACTTGAAAATGCTCATTTTATCTCGCCTAGAGACATCAATGTTCTTATGCATTGCGCTGTTAAGCGAAGACGCATTCAAAGCAGCGATATAGCCAACGACGAACAACGTAACAATTTATTTTATCGGTTAGTGCCAAGCAGGGTCTACTTGTTGATTCTAGTACCTACAATTAATCACTTCGGTGGTTTGATGGAATGAATCTAGATACGGAAATTTGATTGTAAAATATGTAAACATCACTCGGGGAGAATATCAATCAATGTATGAAAATAGAATCGTCGCCATATTGACGCACTGACTATAATGGACCGATACCAGTTTGATAAGGTGTGCAGATTTTTTTCATACTATATAACAGTGAAATTAGGTTTTGATCCGGAAAAAACTAGTGTAAACCTAAAATTTATGCTATATTAATAGAAACTTAAATAGTGTTGAACAATTTATTTTTTATGTAATTTGGTGGGGCAATATATTATTTTACTTTCCGAAGTGTTTGTGCACTTTAAAACGAAATTTACACTCATAAATGGTATCGATAAATTTACAGGTTCTTTTAGAACTCGTTTTTAAGTGGAATGTATGACTCGAGATGGCGGGGTTTGCTATTAGAGTGTATCCGCCTGGAGACTGCGATATCCACGATTTGGGAGTCTAATTTGTGAGTCCAGATAAGTCGACTTGTGACGGTGGCACAATCATAAATAATGTGTCACAAATAGCGATGTTGGCAGCCAAAAATACTGACATCAGTTTGAATACTTTAAAGATATAACAAATAATTGAGACGCAGATTATAATCTGACTAACATTCTGGCGCTGGTCTCACAATTTCAGGTGGCCGTTGAAGTTCGAGTGGTCTTCCTCAAAATCGGCGAGATTGACACACTCAAAGAGTTCTACCACGCCGACATCTTCATCCAGGCGAAGTGGAGAGAGCCCCGACTGGACGGCCAACCCGCAGATGTGAGTCCTGCTTGCTGTGACACAGGAGGCGCCTGTTAGGGTAGTTTGTAAAGTGTGTTGCTTGTCTCACCCAACTCAATTGCCACCCACTAATAGATTTGCATGGAGCTGTGTAAAGAGCGCTAAATAGGGGGTTGTCTATAGGAAACACCTATCTTGGCAGCCATAACTGTGCTGAAACAGGTATTTGTATATAGTAATATACACGCAGTTAATTTATTTCGGTATAATTTTTTGTTCTTTCAACGTGTCGGCGATTCAATATGCCGATCAATATGTCGATCAATATGCCGAACAGAATGAGACTATGTTTTAAAAAAGATGGTCGACAATTTAAAAAGTTTTCCAAACTATTTCATTGGTGATTATTCGTTTTAAATTATTTGTAAAAGTGTTTAGTATGGGGGGGTTAATATTTGAATATTAAATTTTTGCGTTATTTTCTCAATGACTCTACTAATTTTGCGTTACTTTTTTATCAGTATTAAAATTTCCACGAATTTTTATACACTTAAACCCACGTTAACCTTGTATATAATATATATATATATTACTTTTGCTATAATAACCAAGGCAACATAAAAATAACTTCTCTCATTTTGATAAATAAGAGAGTACAACAATTATCTGAGTTTTTTGTTCTTACATAGAATGAAAATAATTTGATGACAGCATAGAATTGGAAGTTAGCTTTTTCATCTAGACTTCTCAAAGCTGAAGAAAATTGAATCCCCAAAGAATTGATTTAAACACGGATTATTACCTACTTTTCGTTTTAATTTATCGTTTGCATTCAATGAAAATAATGAGATCTTTGTTGAGCCGTCGCATCAAATAAATCGCAGAATGAGGTTTGTCTTATGGGGGTATTCATCCTCAAAAGAAAGAAGGGCCGTTGAGTACGTCGAAAGTCGAGAGAACTTTTGGGGGCATCCTCTCAATATTGGAACTTCTAAGTGTTCGCATCTTAGAATTGGATAACTACACTTCTAGAAAGCAGATTTGTTTAAAACGATGACAATAGTTGGGTTTTGTATTCGGGGTATTTTTTACAGTTAACGTTTGCTAGACAGGAAGGATCTCCTGAAACTCGCGATAGCTCGGTTATTCCGGCAGCTATCGAAAAACAGCTTTCATAGCTGAAATCAGCAGACAGTTTTACGTTTAAAGTCTCGATAATGTCTTGATAATATATGCTCGGATGAGGTCAAATTTTTTATTTGAAAATTCTCGTTGTATCGCCTTTTTCTGATTTCAAATATTTCAAATTGATAACATTTTAATCTGTATGTTTGACCTAATTTTCTGAAAATGTATTTTTTAAAGAAATAACATGTTTTACTATTATTCATAATAAAATGTTGCATATTACATTGTTTAGCGAAGTAATTTTCTTTAGAGAGTTATCGTACAGGAAAGTTGCGTGACGATAATGAAGATAGCAACAGCGACAAGAGAAACCGTCGTTACAGTTGCAAAGTATTACTACCGCCTTAAATAATTTAGAAACGAAGAAGCTTTGGATTTTAATTCCGCTAAATTCCATCTTCTGATGATTATCGTCGACCTTTTTTAATTTAATCTGTAATTAAAAAAATATAGAACTCACGAATTATTATCTAAATGGCGCAAAGTATAAAAATCGATAGTAATTTTTGTTCATCTTGAACTTTAATTAAAAATTAATTATAAAGTTTTTTTAATTAATAATTTTAAATCTTATTCAATTTTTAATACAACAGGCTCAGACTACGCCGAGCTAGGTTAATGGCTCTTCCTCGGTCACTAAGCAACCGATGACCTTGAAACTTGGTAATTACCCACGAGGTCATTTGGGGTCAAATATCGGCTATTAAATAAAATGGTTTCATAATAAAGGAATAAAATTCGATTGAAATACATTATTTTCCTTTTACGAACATTTGACCTCGAATCTTTCATCGAAAGTCTGCACTTTGGCCGCTAATGGAGATCATCGCTGGCTTCATTTGGTGAATCTTGGCAGCTGAGTGTCTCACAAAGAGCTTCAACTCGCGAGTGAAATCTTAGTTATGCCTTTCTCTGTCGAACTATGTCGACGACTCGGCGGGGGGAGGGGGGGGGGTCTTTTTAAAACATCCCTAACATACTCGCACGAGTAAATCATTATTATTTGCGTCGTTTGAGCGGTTGTATAGTGTATAAAACACGACTTGTCAGCTCGAAATGCTACTAAAAAATTGAAATATATTTGAGTTATGTTTCAACTGAAGATTTAAGATTCCTCATCTTAAAAATCCCAGTGCCACACGCAGAAACACAAGATGCCATAGTTACCGAAATAGTTGATGTCAGATTGGCTATTCCCAAAGATAATTGATATAAGATAGCTGAACAATTGAAATGATGCTTTTTCTGAGCACTTATATCGAAGTTCGTATATTATGTAATAAACAAAATGGATGTTCCTTGATCATAAAAACCTTTTATGTGATTAGTCGGTTGGGCTTTTAGTAGTATTATCTAGAAACATACAATGTAAAAACTTACATACAATGTATACACTTAAAAGCAGCATAAATTGAGAAAAATATGGGACATTTCAGCTAATCTCTTTTGCCAACTAAATTGCATTGATCTATAATTTTAACGCGATATATTAACTTAATGATTTTGTTTATCGATTTCTCAAATTTGGGTGTAAATTCTACATTTTGTCAATAATGTATCTTTTATTTTTGGAAAATCAATTATTATTATTGACAGAATTCTTACATTTGAATAACAATTGTGAACGCATTTAAATATTAATTATTCTTATATTAATAAAACTAATAATGCACTTATAATCAAATTCCAGGAGAGCATTATACTTTGCTAACCTTATATTTGCTCTATATTTTTATGAACTCAAGCTGACATGTAATTTATAAAATAAATATGCATATGGCTTACATAAATCTTAGAAGACCTATTCTCAATGATTCTTAAATAATTAAGTAACGGAAATGAAAAGAAATACGTCTTTTACTGTCGTCAATTTCATTACCGATATTCCCAGGTAAAAATATATCTGTTGTATAGTAATTTTCAGACATGTTTTAAAGATGTATCAAATAGTATATACATGTATATTCTTTCAAGTTAATCCAGAAATATTTTAGGAAAATTGATATAAAGTATATCGTAGATAATAAATCAAATATTTTACAATCCATCAATATATTTAATATTCGTCAGAATGCAGACCAAAATTGATTTCTTAATACTTGTGTCTGCAGAAAGAAATCTATTTATTACTATTGATTTGTATTTTTAAACCAATAAAATTTCCCACTATTAGTACATTATTAGGTCAGATTAAAGGATAGAAATTTAATATATATTAACTCTAGGCATCTATCCTTTTGATCCCAAACTGACTTCTTCAAATTGTTACTTCATTTGTGAGATAGTCAATCTCTGTATGAATGGATGAAGTCCACTTATTCAATGAATACACGGTATCCTATGTGCTATATCGTTTTTTTAGCAAGCCTAAAATCGTCCAAACTAATTCGACAAAAATTACCCCATTGTATTTTTCGATGTAGATGATTTAGGTATAGCTATACTATAAGTTTTCCCGATCAAATCTGACTTAACTATATCAAATATGAATTCAACATTTTAGTGGACAGCAAATTTAGAAATAAGGTAATCAAATGTGACATACAGTAATCAAATTCAACAATTTATTTCTGCCCTATTTTAAGGTGTTTCTTTTGAATATTCTGAATTCTTAGGGACTAGTGGTAAATCCTTTGAGTCTCGTCTACTCTATGTAAATTATGAATTTCTACATGTACATTCATGGTATACACATGTATATTTGGTATATACCTATTTACAATTTGAAGATATTGTCTAACCGTATTTAATAGTAATATATAATCATTAAAATAATTCTACAAATTTATGAGAGTATGCAGTTACTTATATACTTTGTAAATACTTGAAGTATTTACCCAAACCCAGCTTTAGGTATATCTACAGACATCTATTACATTATGCGTACATTTCATAGAGCGGGAGAAAAACGGGAAATATAATTATATACAAAATAAAATTATAAAAAGAGAAATAATTGTAGCCTCAGAAACCATGTCAACTGTATAATTATCATCTCTTCATTACCAATTCTTGGGGCGAATCTTCTAAACAGATAGTGTTGAAAATACTCCAAATATTCAGCTCATGGATGTCTACCTCAGTCTGCTTTTCTCGACATCGTAGAGAATACGATATCACAATGGAAGGCCGTTAGTAGTAAAGTGCCAATTGACTGACATTTGCGACAACATTATCTTCGAGACGTATACTATGATGTCTGGCTTGTTGCTGTAGCTCAAATATGTCAGTAAAATTCTGGTTTTGTTACTCCCCAAAATGTTGCAGCCTACTTTAATCATTTTCAGACTTATTTGTATGTTTAGACAAGACATTCTCATGTAATTATTCGTTTTATATATCCTTGTAATTATCTAATGTCCTGTATTTATCTCAATGTATGTATTATGTTTCTATGAACAAGCCAAATAGCAGGTTTATTATTCAAGCGTATATTTTATTATGATAATATTTTAT
>JAYRBW010061189.1:0-10457 GCA_036023295.1 Invenusta paracnida | reverse complement strand
CTATCCTATATTACCTACTACATAGTTCGCTTAGCTTTACTAGCTAACGACCTATTGCCATAGGTCTAGATATATTCTGTGTATATAATTATAGCTAAAACGATAAACTTATATTTCCTTTCTAATTAAGCACAATTAATATCTTTCAGGTGTCAATCATTCTGAGGCAATTATATGATAATATCTTTTCACGTTTCTTTAAATCTCTGAATTTCTTTATATCTCTGAATTTAAGTGAAATATAAAATGTTGTGAATTTGTTAGTACATGCACTAATTGTGATCTAACTCTTACTAAGAAACATCAATTGTTATTGCATTTCGCTGATTATTAGTTCATAATAGTAATTAAAAAATGTAATTCATTCACACATGTTTATATTTATGTTTCTAATGGGAGAACTACAATAAACTATAGCTAAAACTATTCTACAGTAGAAAAACTTTTATAAAACCAAATAAAAGCCAAGATAATAAAATTCATGAAGTATATTTCCACTAGTTTCATCCTAATGTGGACATCGTCAGGAAAGAAATAATTAATATATTAATACAAAAATAAGTTATATATAGAAATACAATATATACAATTTGCAAAACTAATAAATGTGGACACAGATCAAATTCAGAAGAGATAGAGAGATTAGAAAAGTTTGAAAAGTATGACTTACTTTATTGATAATGGGTTGGTTATATCTCATATACAGAGATTCTTTAATGGAAAGGTCGAGAAAATTATTGGCAGTGTCTAAAATTGAAAAGTTATTAGTATATTACAGGAGCATCTATAAGAAAGGCGGTGTAAAGCAATAGCCGAATTTCTCGACGGTGAGCCATGCTCAGAAATTCTAGTTTGGTTATTGCTTCACACCGTCTTTCTTGTAGTTGCTCCTGTAATACTTTTCAATTTTAGACACTGCCAATCATTTTCTCAACCTTTCCATTAAAGAATCTCTGTATATGAGATATAACCAACCCATTATTATCAATAATTCTCTTATGCAATTAGGCCAGTCATACTTTCTCAAAGCTTTCCAATCACTCTATCTCTTCTCAATTTGATCTGTATTCACATTAATTAGTGTTGTAAGTTGTACATATTGTATTTCTATATAATATATACCTTGTTTTTGTAATAATGTATAAATTATTTCTTTCCTTACGATGTCCACAGTATGGGACGAAACTAGTTGAAATATACTTCATGAATTTTATTATCTTGGCCTTTATTTGGTTTTATAAAACTATTCTAATTAAAAAATTCTACTTGAAACTTATATCTAAATATTTATCTTTGAAAGAGTGTATCATGGCGTAATTAAGTTAATTAAGAAATTTACTATATTCACATATATGCATATGCGGATTACAATATAATTCTTGGGGAACTGAATGGTTTTCTTGTATTTAAGCGATAATCCGTTCAGAAAAACGTCATATTTGGAAGAATTAGAGACATTAAAATTTTACTTACTATTTAAGTAAACTTTCATTTAATAAAATTAATTTTACTGCTATGTATTATAGATTAAATTATTAAATAGAATGTTCATAACATATATATACTCATACAAGCATACATAATTTACTTTTTTGTTGTTGAAATAATTATATTATTATGATTATTATTCATGAATCAATGGTGTGTATTATATGGTTTTCTGCATGTGAATCTCACTTTACTTTTAGTTTACAATATGTCCGATATATACATAGACTGAGTTTGTTCTCATTCCAATGGTAAAACAATCGAGAATGTCCTGAAGGTGAGATTTTCCTTTTCATATGTTTTTTATTTAAAAGCTATAATTGTACGAGGCAAATATAACTATGAAAACATTGGATGAACTGCTTAGTGACTGCTGGTATCAATGACATGCTTTATGATGGCATTCGTTAAGTTATTAATAGTATTTATCAATTATTTGAGCTGCCATTCTATGTTCAGAAACTTAAATTAAACAAGCAAATAGCTATAAAAAATTCTTACTTTGTAAGAAATTCCTATGTGCGTCTAGTTATCCGAGATAACATGTATATTAGATCAATCTGGGCAGTATCATGTGTCAGAACGTGTTGCGTCACCTTTATGTTACCTTGTCAAATGTAGAGATTTAAATGCATTACAAAATCACATTTTAAGAAGAAACAGGAACAGGAACTGAAATCGAAAAAGTCATCACGACATACCCGGTAGTAGTAATACCAAATTTAGTCTCGTAAATTAATTAGTAAGTGTTGAAAAATGACACCAAATATAGCTGACCCACGCATACGTTGCATTAATATACCAGGGACGGTCCCAGACAATTTTTATAGGGGGAGCCTGCAGTCATAATACTTTGTAAGAGCGCTACATTTTTTTTGGTTGACATAAATATTATACAGGTGTCCAGAGGCGGATACAGGAATTTGGATAGGGGTGGGGGTTCAATCTTTTGCACCCCATGGCTACGTTAGTAGCGTAGCCTATAAATCCGAGCTCACGAGGGAAATTTTTCCATTTTGTGACTTAGAATGCAGGAGAGGGCATCTCAGGAATTAGTTGCCCATTATTTCGTTGGTTCACGAATAGAAATTTTGTGTGGAGCGAAATTTTTTTGACATTTTATGCTGTAAAATGCATTTAGAGCATTTCAAAAGTTTGAATGTACCTATTTTGATTAATTATTACTTTTGTTAACAACTTAATTTGCGGCAGATTCTTGATTATATATTAAATTTAATTATTTTTAACCTTTAAAGTAAACTTTATTAAGGCAACAGGCGCATGATTAATTTTTAAAGGGGCGCCAAAATTAGCCTAGGGGGAGCACGTGCTGTCCAGGCTCCCCCCTGGGACCACGCCTGTATACACATACAACCTTTTTTTGGAAATATTTTAAAACATTATGTAAATTCTATTTTTTGTTCTAGATTATGAATTAAGCTTGGTTCTAATAATATATATGTACAGATTTTTTGAATTACGTCATCATATGAATCCTGGGATAATTACTATAGTAAATAGGTAGAAAAAAATCGTTCAATTTAAGTGCGTGATGACAAATAATTTAACAAACAATCAATGACATATTATATCTACATCATAGAGTGAATAAAGGTACTTTTTACTCCGTGGTCTACACATTATACACGATAATCATTACGATAACAATCGATACAATCATTAATTCACAATTGTTACTTCATGAAGTTAAACTATATGTTTAGAGGGTATAGGGTGCACTGTAGTAGATTATTACTTCAGTATGTATTATTTTTGTATGGTTTACACCTTATATGTACCATACACTGCCATATAATTCCAAGCTTAATTATTTTTTCAAATTAAAACCTCATAAATTAAGGATAACTACTTGATTCTCATAGAGTTTCAACTCGTATTGATTAATCAGTTTGATACTACTGTTTTTAACATAAAGATTTCGTAAACTATTATTTCAAAAATAATACCACAGTAATTGTATTCGCTGTAGAAAGGTTTTAGAGATATTTATATTGAACAAATTATAGTTTAGATAAACTTATGATATGTTAAATAATTGCTGGAATCTCGACATTTGATCTTACAGTCAAAATTAAATATTTAATACTACTTATTTTTGATTAATTTATGCAAGCTTATTTTAAATGTTATGATTTCTATTGACAACAATTTATAAGTTGATGCGTATATGAAATAAATAATTATAGTTTAAACTCTGTCTATCAATAATCTAATACTCTATTATAACATACAAAATGCGACATATAGTAAATATTCTTCAAATGAGTAAATTTTGTAAATAATATTTTTAGTAGACGAGAGTGATTTTTAGCCTTTAATATTTTGATCTAGAGTTCAAAAGTTATCACAGATTTAAGGGTAGATAATTATAATAATAGTAAATAAAAGTAATTGATACATGAATAACGAAAAAGTTGGGCAATTAAAAATAACCATGGGTCATTATATTTACACAACATTTTTAATAGATAGCTATATATAAAGTAAACTATGTTAATTACTGTAACACTGATATTGAATTTCAAGTACCTATTTTTGAGTGTAACAACTAATACATTTATTGATTATACTTTCAAACAGATCATTTTTATTCAGCTGTTTAATAAATCCGATAAAGTAACTATCTTTATAATTTACAGGAAGATATATGGTTTGAGCGAATAATTAATAAACTCATGTATACCAATAAAGTTTATATATAAAACTTGAAATATTACAAAACATTTTGATTTTTTAAATTTTGTTTTTATAGCAAGTATTCATTTTTATAATCAGTGCTGTATTTTTTAATGTTTAAACGAAAGGTCTAATTTACACAGAATTAAATAACTTTATGAATCGCAGTATAGAAAGTAAATAATACTTTGTCAGGGAAAATTTATATATAATATTTCCAAAAACTACTACTTGTCACGTAATATATTTAATTTCAGTTACTTGTAACGATTGAAAGAATGATCTATGACGACGATGTTATGATATTTAGCTTCGAAATATTAACAAATATATAGCCTTATTGTATTTAAATCAAAATAGTTTTCTATTTTCTATTGTGACACAATAATTGATGTACCACCTAGTGTTTTAAAATGTGAGCATATTATATATATATATGTATTTAAACAAAGTTGATGAAAAAAAGAAGTAAACTCACTTTTTGAGTTGAAGAATAGGCCTTTTATATGAATATGGACGGCGATTTACGACGATAATTTCCCCTTTCAGGTGAAATCAATTACAAATTTTCCACAAAAAAACACCTTTTGTAAAGTACACTGCAGTAGTGTATTTAGTGAATTGGTCTACAATATCGGTGTATAAAATGAATGAGACGCGGTCGTCAGCCCCTTGCCAGCTATAACACTAACAACACACAAAGCGTGTGTAAGTTGTGTCGATAGAGTCAACCCGGTTACCTGCCAGCTCTACTACAACTGAGTACGCTGTACCAAAATTAAAAGTGTGGTGTTGCGAGTAGCCCTGTTGTAATGCAATTACTACTTATGTTAAGACTGAAATAAATGTTTCAAGGAATAAAGTATACCATTCTGGTGTTGGCTGTTTCAAGAATATTGTAGTAGTTGTTAATGAATCGAGGTTAGAGCACCACTCCTATTAATAATATGTCGCACGTATTGTAAGTAGTAATTATTGTTGTATCAGTGGCCAACGCGTGATTGTATTCAGTTTTGGTTCGCGATAGAGATTACCAATTGTCGTGGATTATATGGGTTGGTGGTGTATATAGTTATAGGTTCTATATTCTATTCTATTTCTGTCTTTGACTACTCTTTCGCGGAGAAAAATAGGCTGAGTGAGCTCTCTTTCTGCACAATGAAGGAATGAAAGCGAATTATATTTCAGAGAAAGAGAGGAGCAACGCACTGAGAGAAGGATTACTGTGTGATTACTATATACTACTAAAACATACTACTGATACCATTTCGGCTTAATTGCACTGCAGCACTACTGTACACAGTGTAGCGTTAACGAATTCCTTAATGCACGTTATACAGCACTATAATGCAGCAAGCAAGAGGTATTTCTTTCGTCCCCTTCTTTCATAACACGATCTCACACACTCCATTCTCTCGCTCTTTCTCGTTCATACCTATCCAATAAAACGAAGGAGTGATGAGGACGCCTATATAGTTAGAAAGCCTTGTCAGAAAGTTGAATACGATATTATATACATAATACACCTTGAATTAGTTATTTTATCACAGCGACAACAACATCGTTGTTAATAATAACATCCATCTTAGTTTACTACATCATAACCTTTAATTCTATATGTTATTTAAAAGCTTGGAATGGATGCTTGTGGAGCAAAAAAACAGGTGTTATATGCTTTTAATAATATTTATAATATTTTACTTTTGTTGCATTTGGATGATAATATTAAAATACAGGAGGATAAATTCCAATTTATTTTCTTTGGATAATATTTTTAATTTCCAATTATAATAACGAATTATCATGTAACAAAACTTGCTCTTAACGTGGACCGTACATAAACAAGAACAAATGTTCAATCATAAGATAATTAAAAAATATATTTATTTAAGAAAACTTGCTTAACACGAAACGTACAAATAGAATAAAAAAATATATTCAAGCGGAAGATGTTCTCAATTTTTGTTACTGGAATCTTCACGAATAGCTGCATTTTTTTACTTTTCGAGATTTCATTTTCCGCTTTCTTTCTTGGAGCGTAGATATTTTAGCCGACGTTACATCAGAAAAGTAACCAGTTTTTTTCGAAGATTCAACAGTTAGAATAGCAGTCAAACTTTGGAACACTCCGGCACCCTATACATATATATTCGCGTAACGGTATTACCTAACTAAGGCCACTCATCGACTGAATAATTGTCTCAGGAATATTATTAGCAAACAGTCTAGTAGCACCAGTACGCCTTAAACCGTGCAAGGTATATAATAACGTAAAAATCCAGCAGCTGTAAAGATATTTTTCTCGTATGTTATTCTGTCCAGGTTTACCTTGTCCAATATCTGAATACTTCTTTTTTGGGACCACGGGCATCCCGTAGACCCCCAAAATAATGTCGTCGCAGATGGCAAAGGCAAAAATTGGGATAATCTTTAGTTTCTTATTTTAATTAACCAATCCATCATGCTTATTTTTTAAACACTACTCTGTGTTAGTGAAACTGTTCTCTTCTATCTTGAACATATCAAATCCACAGATTGCGATGTTCCCCGCTTTGTAATAGAAGACGCACAGTGTAGAGGAGTGTAGTTACCAACTTATTCGGTGTATCTCATCCCCAAGAATTGAATTCTCCTATAAGAAATTTCCCTGCTCCTCAGTAATTATCTCTGCCTTTCGAGGATTATTCCAGAGACCCTCTATATCTGCTAAATTTTCATAACTCCATCTGGCATTTCTACTTTTTAAATTATTTTCGAAAAAATTGTAATCCATGCCAATAGATTCGGTAATGTGTTTGCAAACACAAAACAAACTCAAGTATACCGTTTGCCTGATACGGTTTCTTGAACTGGTTACGAATTTCTGAAATAAAATATGGTATTAAATTCTTCCTCAGCGTAGTTTTCAATACTCTTCTCCCGCACCTATACTAACTCAAAGACAATCGTAGCTTCAATTCAGGCAGTTTCAACACATCGGTCACCTTTCTCACAGTATTGGGCGCTATATTTTCCGCTGTATAGGTATCCTCATCGTCTTCGAACTTCAATTCCTCGTCCTCACTCTTGTCTCCAGAAATAAGAAGAATAAACATTTTTCATTAAAATAAACCCATTTCAAAATTGTATCTATCAAGATATCCTTATAAAAGTGCATCTGAGGTGCAGTTTGCTCCCGAGCGTCTGACGATTTTTCAATTAATGTAAAATTGAGCTTTTTAGTGCACTGTAGTCCTATTTATTGGCGGTCAAAATAGACTCGTTTTTTAGAATTGTTGACTAGAGCTGCTAACGTCTTTCAAGCTAATCACTGACACTCTTGTTCTAGGCATGATTTTTATGCATTTTAGTTTTTATTTCTAAACTTTAATTCATACTAAGTTATACATTTCAATACTTTACGACACATTTAAATATGCGCACTTTAAAATATTTGACTATGTTATTACTTGTTTATTAGCTACAAGAAATACATATATCCGCTAAAAGAGGTTAATATTACTGAGGAGGTATTATCCAATTAAAAAAAAATCCAAATGAACGCCGGGGACGCTGTACAGTATATAAATTTGTGGTGGAAACCCATTAGATATTTTCTTATTATATAGAAAAGGTCATGGAACAATACCCAAAATCGTCAATGATAAAAGTGGGTCTTCTTGGTTTCCGTATGGGATTGCTGTTTTACTTAACTATAGATTAGAAGACAGTAACAACACGCTTAGCAGTGAGGATTTCACGCTATTTCAAACTAAGCCATAAACTCCTCTTGTGTAGGTAGGCTGCACTAGTATGGTGTTTTTAAGGGATATGTTGTCGCCTTCCTAGCCTCGATGCTATACGAGTGTCACCGGGAGGCTTTTCCGAGAGAAGTGCAACAGCCCTGCGAACCAAAGCTGGGTGTACCTTTCACGTCCCAGAGGGGTTTTAGTGTTTTTCCCTCTAAAACTGTGCGACGAAGACAAACAGACAGTACATAAATCAAAGGGAATACTGGGACATCGACACTCACAAAGAAGCCAATGTGTTTCTCAATGTTGGTGCAGTCAATTTTGCGACATCAGCAGCTATCTTTGTGCTATGTTAGTATTTCTGTGTATAAATCCAGTTCTCTATAATCCTTCTATTTTGTCTGTTGTGCTGGAACTAATAATTGGCCATGTATCTAAATTTATGGAAAATAAACACGATTCATTAAAATATAAAGGATATATTTATAATTATAAAATATTTAACGTAAGATTATGAAAATATTCATCAATAATTGTACAAGCTAATTATGAAAGGTGATATATCTTCATTTTCTTATTCGATCTAATAATATTGGAACAACAGATCTCGCCTCGTCAATCGAACCATCAAATTTATAATAACTAATTTTACAATATTCATTGCACTTAAATGCACTTCCTAAATAATTAAAAACATATTTTGAAGCTAATTAAAAGATGCATAGTACCGGATACAAACAATACTTAGAGTATTTTCTTACTTAATGAATTATTAAAGCAAATGTTAATGATTAAATTTGTTATTTTTCTGGTTGTACATATACTGGGCACATACATGTATATTGGAATATAATGGAAAAATATAAACCTATATATAGATATTTCACAAAATAGTAATGTAAACAGAAAAAATACTCTTGAATGTTGTTCAATCTATAAAATGTAACTATACAAATTAATAGTGATTCACAGGAAATCGTGATTTAAATAGCCGTAACTATCGAAATATTCATATCTCTATAGCAGTAATACAAATATAATTCTAATATTTAAACTTCAAGAAGAATATATTTTATTATGACTTTAAGTAATATGTGTTCTACAGATAATGTAATAAATTATTTTTGATAATAAATACCTATCACTATAATCATTCCCCTCACTGAGCTGTCATAATTATTTGAATATGAAACGGTTAAAAAGGCATCAAAATTATATCATGTCATATACATATATAATGATGGTTATTAAAAATCCACGTAATATAGAACAATATGTGCGATTTATACACAAAGTTCACAAAACATTAGAGAACAAAAATAAATAAAAAACTTGACTATGTTATATTTATATAGTAAAAGTAGTAAAATAGTAAAAGTAATACATTTAATAAAATAGCAAAGCAAAGCATTTTTTAAGGAAGCTTTAAGTTATATTTTTGTTTACTATAGAACATGTATAAATCGCATACGTATAGTTCTATTTTTATAAACATTTAATAGCCAGCATTATATATAACATATAATTATGGGCTCTTGATCTTATAACAATTTCATAAATAGCCGAATTACGTGTATTAACATTATTTATTCGATGTTTTGTATTTGATCTCGTTTCTTGACTTTCACATTTGCAACATTGACGATTTAATTTTAATTTTAATTTTTGTTTTGATTAATATTATTTAGACGGTAGTACCTACCGTCAAGCAAAGAACAAGTGTCAGTGATTTTCTCATTGGATGTAGCTAGCAGCTCTAGTAATTAATGCTATTAACAGTAAGAAGAACAATCTTATTTTTTTTACCGCTTAGAAACTAGACTATCTCAATTTTGATATAATCGTAATCGTTAGATGCTCGGGAAAAAATGCACCTAAGTCGAACTTTTAAAAGTATGTACCATGTATTCTTATGAAAGGCATCATTATCGATAAAAATATGTTTCTTCACTTAATATTTTAATTTTGACCTTTAACTTCTGATTGGTATTGAGAGTTTATAGGAAAATACATTCCCTTCGTGAAATTGATATTTTCGTTAGAATCACCGGCATTTTTGGTGAATAAAAGCCATGTCGTAGTCAGCCCTAATAATAATTGGTAATGAAATAATAGCGAAAAAGGAGATTATAAAACTATATTTAAGAAAGAAAGATATGTGATGAAATAAAAAATAACAGCTTTAATGTAAAGCGAAAAATGATAAAAACGGTAAAGAATTTTGATGCTCTTATTTTGATAAAATGTTTAAGTTTCCAAAATCAAGCTTTAATAGAAAAATTTGACTTTTACATTTCACAGAATCTGGCATAACTCATGCGATTAAGGAAATACCTAATTAATTCCCACTTAAAGACATTTAGGACATTAGCAATTCTTTATATTAAGATTTTAAATAAAGATGTACATTATTCTATATTTCATGGTTTTATGTACAGGATTAGATTTGATCATTTGATCATTTGTATATATAGGTCGTTTCGTAAAAAATTTCGTATTTCCATGCATAGATACTAAAATATGAAATAAATGCGCCTTTGC
>JAYRBW010061188.1:0-10457 GCA_036023295.1 Invenusta paracnida | reverse complement strand
CCTCCCCACCGCCCCGCACGTCACGTGACTGAGTTCGAAACGCACCTTCCCTACTACTTAAAGTCAGTCAAAGCGGTAGAGAAGTTGCGGAGCTGTGGAGCAACGAGTAGGATAAAATGCTAAGGGAAGCTTCGTCAATAGTGGTGAGAGAAGAGCTAACGGAAAATAGACTCAGCATACACACAGACGTCATCATAGCCACCAATAAATCAGACCCTCCAGAAGTAAGAAAGAGAGCAGTAACAAACACGATCGAGACTCTGCAGTAGCATGCAGACAGAAGCGGTAGTTTTTGAATTGGCCCTTATTACTATCGCGAATAGAAACATAAGGAAATGGAGGAGTAAGACCGAAAAAGAACGAGAGGGGAAGGCATGGGAAGTGGAGCATAATTTCTGAATTTTAGTGAACGAAAGAGAGCCACGGAGAAGAACCTGGAAGGTCTTAATACAGAAGAAAGAAGAACCTACCACTAACTCCGTTGTGGAAAATGGCCTATGACCAGAGAATATACTGGAAGCTTAATATAGTCCTTCTGCCAAACAGCATATTTAGACTTTTAGGCACCAGTTTGAGCAACCAAGGTTATTGTGCATTTTCTGAAAGAGTATGATCCTAGTATCATTTTGATGCATGATTACCTTCTGTAGAGAGTAGCTTTCATGAGATACGGGCATTTTACTAATTTCCTATGTTAAAGAATAGGACACATTTCTATGTTTTTGACCCAATTTTCATGAAAACTGACATAAAAAACTATTATAAAAAAGTTTGAATACATGTATGCATATAATTTTGTTCCTCTAACTGTTTTCAACAAAATACAATAAACATTAGATGGATAAGTCATACCATTTATTTTCTATAACCATTTGAAGATTAGTACTAAAGCCTATTTTAGGCATAAATTAGCTTGAGAACTAATATTCAAATCTTCATAGAAAATAGAGGAACAAAATGATATGCATAAATCTATTCAAACATATTAATAATAGTTTTATTTTCTCTAAAATATCCGTTTTCACGAAAATTGGGTCAAAAACAGAGAAATGTGTCCTATTCTTTAAAATATGAAATTAGTAAAATGATTGCATCTCATGACAGCTACTCTGCACAGAAGGTTATTATGCATTTATGAAATCCTTAGTATAATGCCTTTAAAATGATGTATAATAACCTTGGTTGCTCAAACTGGTACCAAAATACTCCTTGGCAGAAGGACTAATATCTAACGATGGCATGGATAAGAATTGCCAACATTGCGGGGTTACACAATTAATCGAGCATGTGCTGTTGCAGTATGTGTGTGTGAGAGAGCGGCGTCCCCGTCAGAGGAGCCAAAGCCCACGCAGATACGGGGCCACCGCTACGGGATCCTCCGACAGACAGACAAAAGGGGGACCCCAATCCGAACGCGTTCAAACGATAGGTCTAGGTGAGCAGGGCAACCCTGGAGCCGTGTTCGACTCAGCAAGATGCGTGCGACGGTTAGAAACCATCCTCTCCATCATCATCCGGCGCCAAGGCAATAGGTTTATAGGCTTACAGCGACCCCCCAGCTTCTTTGAGAAAGCGGAAAGCAACTCCAAACGGCACCTCATCTGCCTTTGTCATTCTTTGGTCGAGAGCACAGCAAATTCTGCAAGAGAGAAAGGGCTACACTCCTCCTCAACTGGCCCATGAAGAAGAGCTTCTCGATTATGGGCTCTCTTAACATCACATGTTCTTCCTCCTCTCCACCTTTGAGAAACGGGGATGACTAACGTTCGCTTAAACTTGCCCAAAGCGGTTTTCCTTCCTCTGCTCAGATGAGAACTCGCGTCCCCCATCTACCAGCTCCCTGCTCCGAACCTCGCGGAGTATCGGAAAGAGATTCGACCCTAGACCGTCAAGGCAGCACCACTCCACATTTCCCATGCAAGAATCATCATGCACCACCGTGATATCTGGAGTGCTCATTCCACCCGTTCCCGGATTAACCCGTGTTGACGAGCCATCATTTAAGCAGTCCAAGTCCTTTACTCTCAACCATTCCTCGATTTCCTCACCCAAATCGTCAGACGGCTGGAGTAGATCCCAAAATTGTGAGGGCCCATTGAGCTACCCCCCCCCCCCAACAAAGTGTTTCCGAGAAACCAAGTTAGAGGGGTCACAACAAGAGGCTCGGTCGACCGATCTAGTTCCCCTCCACGGAGGGGCGTACACATTCACAAAGGTGCATTTTCCCTGAGTCGTCAGCTGGATTTCCAACGCCAGCGACTCCAACCTGCCCTCCTCCTTGCTCTTCCGAATAGAAGTCACTTAACAGAAGGGGATATCGTCCTTGACTAACGTCAGGAGTCCTCCACCCTTCACCCTTTCCTCGACAGGGTCAATGGGTCAGTTCGGTCTCACGGCCATGTATTCAGGAAGCTTCGAAGTAGGATCATTGGTTTCCAGTTTGGTTTCCTGCACCGACGACACAGAGTGAGTTCCTCCTAACAAAGGCTCTACTCCTCTCAGCCACTAACAGTCCAGTAGGTGGGATAGTGCGCACAGGCTGAGAGTTCCTGACACAGGTCGGGCGGGTACTGCCACTGCTCACTTTGAGCCCATATCGAGCCTGCCTGGTCATTCTCGAGCAATTAAGATGATGCCCGAGACCACAGACAGCACAGTTAGCATAGACCCTAAGATTTGCGTCGCAGACTGGGCTTTTAACTTTAGGAACTACCTGTTCCTGGGCGGCTGACGAGCGTTCTCGCTTGGGTTAACAGCAGAGGCTGCGTCCAGGAGCTCTACCCCACAAGTATGGCAGAGTCAACCTTTTATTTAAGCGCGCCATACTGAAGGCACTGCAATCCTTCTTCTTATTGCAGACACTGCCACAATCAGCATTGCACCGGAGGTGGCACTGCCTCCCGCCTGCGGTTGATACTACAAGCGTTGTAGGCCTCATCTGCAAGACCCGAGTTTACCTCCAAGTCTTTAGACTAGAGAAGGAGTCGCCGAGGGTCATAGTCTGGATTACAACCCCCGGCAACCAAAAACCTAACGTGCTCGCAACGTCAGGAAGTGCCCCGTCCGCACCTTAGATGTCTGTGACGTCGGGCATCCGTAATCAGAGAACTTTATACTACTGATGGGGGCGACGCCACGGGAAAGCGTTCTCTATGACGCTGGTGCAGCGTAGGAAAGTGGAAGTTGCACATTGGCGGAGGATCGCCTGAAGCCCAATACAGGAGGGTCTTCTTGGACTTTGTAAAAAATGTGCCATACCGCCTGCTCACAGGGGGCACGCAATGAATTATCGCGTTGCGAAGAAGAAGATATATCGTTTTTTTCTTATATATTTTTAGAAATAGTTACTCAAAGACTTAACTCGTATATTTCTTGTATAGCTCATTCCACCTTTCTAGGAAACAGACCTTCAATCGAGATCCTCAAGGACATCGTTCAAACTGTTAGAGCTTTTTTCTGTGGGATCAGTTTCTTTTGAAGAGTTCATCATAATGATTCGTCCGTGAGGCTGGCTGGCTTAATCCTACTGTGCAACTATATTTGCTTATGCAATACGAAGTTCCATGATCTCTTTCACTGCTTATAGTTAATGTTTCTACATTTGTCTGTTTTCCAACATCTTAAATTGAAATGGCTATTTAATTAATATTAACTAGACCATTCTGAGGTAATATACAATAATAATCTGCAATATAATATTACAATGTAGAAAATATATTCTTTGCTAGTTATATTTGTAATAAACTCCATTCATCTGACATTTCTCCATCTGGCTCTTGGTCTTGTTTAGTGTTTCTTAGATTAATCTGGTCCTATTTATGTTTGATTTTGCTTTGTCTCATTTATAATTTTACTGATGTTTGTTCTCGTTGTTTTAATTTCTATGTTCGCTTATGTTCATACGACTATCTTTTTTATCTTCGTCACCTCTCCTTGCTTAACTCTACTCTTCTGTCTCATTTTTTCTCCAATGTACCCTTCTAGACTCCAAACCGATGCCTAGCCCCTGGGACGCTTCTCTGCTTACTCTCTCTGGCCATCGAGTGCAACACACTCTTATACGAGCCCGATTTTCGCCAGCCTTTTCTACCGGACAACGCTATATTTACGCCGGTTCCGCTTGTGGACACTGGTACTTGTGGGACTTAGCTGGAGAGGATCCCTCTACTCCAGTGGAAGGGCAGCTTGGCCACTCAGATACTGTTCGGGATGTCTCCTGGCATCCCTGGCTTCCTGTCTTGGCCTCGTCCAGTTTCGATGGACGCCAATTAATTTGGAGCCCACCAGTCTCCAAGGATCAGTCTCTTTCACAACCTCCACAACAGCAGCAATCACCAACGCCAGTGGAAAGTAGTGACGAAGAGGGAGAGGGGAGAGATACCTTTGAGGCGGAGACTCGAAGAGCTTTTCATAAGATTTATGTCGGGCACGACTGGCATCCAGCACATTGATCACTCTTCATCTGAGTCGTTCTGGGATAAAGAGGTAGAAAGAAGAAGTCGGAATGTAGTTAGAGATATAGAATCAGAGCTAGAAGTTGACAGTACCGACAGACATATCATGATTCATGCCATTTTATGACAAGCAGGGATATCACTGATGGAATGATTACAGCGTGTATTCTGCCATTTTTATTTAAACCAGTTTTCAGATATACATATTACTAATAACTCTTTTCATTCCGCCAGAAACATTTTTTATATATCTGTAAGTTGAGTAAGGTCCATATGCTTTTATCCATAGACAGCTATATAATATCTGGACAGAACACGACTAATTTTTGCGTGGGTGTATTTGACCACAGTAGGCCTAAAATTTAACTATACGTGATATCTTCGAAACTAAAATTTTGTATTTATTAGCATGTGTTATATTCAAAATTATTTGTTTTAGCAATTATAATACACAATTGAATATTATAACTTCACATATTTTAAACTATATTTGTTGAACAAGTAGATCATTTTCTCGAGGTTGTCTCATCCTTTACTGTTATTATTCGTTATTCTAAGTATCGTATTATTGATTACAATCTGTAGTATACAATGAACGCGGCTTTAGTGTGCAAAAAATCAGTAGGCTGGAGATGTTTATCGAGATAATGATACATGACCCATATCAGCTAAGGACAACTATAGAAAACAATAACTAAGAATAGTGTTGCTATTCTTTTCTAGTTGTTCTTCTATATTATGGCACTTAAATGTGTATTCATCGGGTTTTTTTCTCATACTTTGTGGGCATGTGTGCTTAAGGTGTTTTTTAAAACCTTAAGGTGCTTTGTAATTTTTTACTCATCGCTAGTGAGGATTATTATCAAGTGATGGAAGGAGAGATCCAATGAGGTATGTAATATTTTAATGTTTTCATTGTTAAAATAAAATATTGTAGTGCTACTATTTACTAATGACGACTGTAATTATTAAAAATAACTAGTTATTAGTTTGTGAAGATTATAAGTTAATAAACTAATTTTTACTATCAAAAGTAAACACTAATAAATATTTCATCGTAAAACATACCTAGAATTGTTAAAGATGTAATAGTTTAATTATCGCTTTTAGTGATTTTGTATAACATTCATTTTTATTATCGCTCAATCATGTTTCTATTTAAGTTACACACTACGAAAATATATCAATGGCTAATAGTCCTAACATCTAACAAATGTATTATATTTTATTAAAAACTTTTTGCATTATAACACATTAAAAGGTACATAAAAGTGTTACTTCATAAAAAAATAGTATTTGAATAATTTAAGTTTAAATTAGGTACATTTTCGTATTTAGTTTTACTGCAGAAAAGCTGAAAATGGTATGTCCTGTCCAGATATTATATAGAAGTCTTATGCTTTTATCTTTTTGTTTTCATTGCTTTATTGATTGTTTCCATGTATCAGTGCTTTCAACTAGACTGGAATACCGGAGTGCTTTTGGCAATCAATAATCATTGACATTGTAAATATAATAGCAATTAGGGGTGCAAAAGGTTTTGCATCTTTCCTTTAATGATTTTTCATACCATAACTTTCCATTAACATATTTATTTCAGTGTGTACATAACATATAATAATCATAATTCATAAAGGATTAAAATTTTTCGTTGGGAACAGTCTTATTATTGTTGTAATAGTTCTATTACTGATATATATTTTAAGTAGTATAGCAAAATACCATTTAAAGTATGACATTTTACAGTTGTTTTCGGGTATGTTCTGTTGAAGAAACGATTGTAAAGTTTTGAAAATTGCACTTGTATTATTAATATTTATACGAATATTTAAGTGTAAAGTATATATATATATATATATATATACGTGTATAGTGTACTGAAGATAATAATGTAGTTTAATTTATACTTTCTACAAATACTGAATTAACGTTAAAGAATTTAGTGTTGATCATTAAGTACTTTTATTAAAAAAATTTCAGACAGTAATATTTTTCCATGCCTACTCAAATACCGCTCATAATTAAGGTATGAATGCTTTCATTTTTAAACTGTTTTATGCAGATAGCATAAAACGTAATACACTATATTTTGACATCACTTCATGTGTGCCGAACTTTTTAAAAACTTAAGGGGGCCAGTCCACAACTGAAAACAATTGTACCATTATTTTTATACATACATTGGGTGAGTGTATGTTTCATTTTCTTAGTCTTAAGAATAAGAAAAATAAACATAAATTCACCCATTATTTATATCTACTTTAGGGCGTGTACAGTATAGTCCGCTTAGTAGGACCATGGTTAATTAAAGATCTTGTTTAATACGAGCAAAACTGGCTAGTCCTGGCAAAATCTTAATTCATTAAAAATAGCTGGGTTAATACAAGGAAATTGCTTAATATGAGCAATTATTTTAGAACATACAGTAATTATAAAGTCTTTATTACGAGTAAGGTCAGATTAGCAATATGTAGATGGTAAACTGATGACTAACAGTAATGCTGAGTATAGGTGAATTATTTAAATAATATATCAACAGACATTCAATAAATCTGTCCAATATAATGTCTTTGCTATTAACACACAACAGGACGTCTGATAAACCAACAGAATAAACCAACAAGCCGAGAATCGCTTGTGTGTTGTTGTGCCACTGGCGTCATCTGACAGTGCACAGTACACTCAACTATATGAGACTATTCAAAACTGCTGTCAACTCGATTTTCCACCGCTATCCCACCAAAGAGTTGGCACGTCTAGCCTCACTGGAGGAGACATTGTGTATACCAGGTGCCAACAGCCTGCTACAGGTGTTTGAATGTTACAAGGCAGACTTACCCAGAGAAAAGTCACTTGAAATCATCCGCCATGAGCTTTCACAGCTTCATGCTGTTGCCAAGCGGAATGGCTCAGGCAGCCTTGACACTATCACCACCTCTGTAAAGTTCTGCGTCTTCATTCAGTCTTGAAGGATGTTTCCCCTCTGCAGTGACCTTGCTTTGTATCTATTTAACAACACTAGCAACAACGTGCAAGGCTGAGCGTACTTTTTCCTATCTACGAAAGATTAAAACACATCTTTGTATAATATTGGGTCAGGCAAGACCACCACGCTGCTTTCCTGTACATACACAGGAATCTCACAGAAAAAATTGACCAGTTGGCTGCCATTGACAAATTTATTCAGCGAAGCCAAGCACGGCTGAATATGTTCAAACAGTAATT
Organism: Invenusta paracnida; assembly: GCA_036023295.1. Taxonomy (NCBI): domain Eukaryota; kingdom Metazoa; phylum Platyhelminthes; order Proseriata; family Coelogynoporidae; genus Invenusta; species Invenusta paracnida. The sequence goes on along the minus strand of JAYRBW010061188.1, from coordinate 2,778 downwards.
ACTTTAGCTAGTTACATGACTGTACATACCATCTTTTTGTGGCAATATGATCCATTTAGTAGTCAATAGTAAACTATTGCTAAAATCATTGTAATCATGTAATATATTATTTTGTTAAAAAATAAATAATAAAACATTTATTAAAAATGTGTATTATCGTGGGGTGCACCTAATAATTTGCCTATTTTATCGTAACTAAATAATCTAAATAAGTGCCTTTTAATTTTTTCGCTGATTGGAAAATTAAAGGGGGCTGCCCCCAGCTTTTAAAAAACCAAGGGGGCCGGCCCCCTCTGCACCTATGAGTTCGGCGCCCATGCACTTATGCACGTTTTAAAAACTTGAATAGCAATAATTAATTAGTTTTTTTAATTGACATTGTAAAAATGGTTAATGCTATATACTGTTAACAGATCTACGCAAAAAACATAAATTGCAAAAACTTTACAAATGAAGTAATTAGAAAAGCAAAAACAACCTTTTTATTGTAACTAATTAATATTGATTTCATATTGTTTTACAGTATTTGTGTTTATAGTGTGCATACTGATACAAGAAAAATATATAATTTAAATTGAAAACTGATGAGACTTGAGAAAATTACCTCATGTACCACTTTTGACCTAATAGAATATTTTCACCCACTCTCCGGTGTAGTTGATGTAAATTTGGAATGTTGACAAAACTATATTTGATTAATATATCTGTAATTGAGCGAGACTTCAAAAAAGCATTTTAATTCTATGATTTTATATATAGAATGATTAAATATCAATGCATAAACATATATCATTGCAAACGTTTTATTGTGCGGGATTATTTTCTTTTTTTTTGTGTATCATTGTACATATTAAGTTTTTTGTTAACATATTTGTGCCATGATAATTTATATTGTAATTTTAGTTTTTAGCTATATTGTTTATTCTATTAACACTAAATAAATTACCAATAATTTTACATTCATTTTTTACATACTGAAATTTGTAAATTATTGTTTAATAATGAACAAGTTAGGCACGTAATGTAAGTACCTACTAGAGAAAAAGTTACTACGCCAACATATCAGCTAAAAATATATTATCTAATGTGCTTGCTATAAAAGAGCTACGAATATAGTATGCAATACATTACATGAGTATATTGTAAATTATAATAACCTCTGAAATGAAAAATGTAAAGACAAGTTACTTATTAGGTATTATTGATAACTATTTTCAGTACATGTTTCATTAATTTCTTAATGTATTAAATAATTTTTTTAATGAGATAGGCAGACAGTTTTGTCGATGTTTTCTAGTTTCTTTAAATTGGTCAAGTCTTTAATTATATATGAACCTTTAGAAGGTATTTAGAATTTATGTATGTAGATGATTATGTTAAAGGGAAATGAAGCTATATTTTTGGATAATTTAATGATAGCTTATTTATGTAGTGTGATCATAGAAATTAATCATTACATTGAATGACGTTTGAATATAAGATATATTTCCGTTGAAAATATTGTGCATTTTGCAATTGTGTTCAACTTAATTATTTCAAAAATTAAGTATATTCTACCTCTATTACTTATTGTAATAAAAAGTATATCAATATAGTCTTTATCGTGCTGATTAAAATATAGAAATAATCTACTTTTTTCCCCAAACTTACTTATTAAAATAATTACGCCATTTTTCAGATAGCTATAATCTACACATATATGAAGTAAAATTAATATCTATGAGACTGATGTAGAAACTGTTAATATTTTATAAAGTAGTAATACTTCTTTCTCGGAATAGATTTTCGAATTCCTTATTTGAGATTTTTTAAGAATCAAGTAATTGCAATTACTATTAATTGTATAGTATTGTTAAATAGTCCTTAAAAATGGATCTGTTGTTTACATATATTACTAGTACAATAATGTAAAGAGTCTCAATAGACACTATAGCAGTTTCTTTCACTGATTTTCTTTGTATATGTTTGTGCAGTTAAAGTATGTCCCTATTATTCCGCATTTGTATATCTGGGGAGTTTATTAATATAGTGTATACCTTTTTAGTATTATGTGTTCCTTAATTGGGTTGATTAATAGCGTATAATAGTATATATTAGTATAATAGTATGTATTATATTAATTTAAACATTTTTTTACAATATTATTTTAAAGATTTTATTTTTAATTAATTAGTTGAGCTATATTAAAATATTTTTCAAAAATTCTCAAATAGTTCAATGCTATAATGAAGTATACCGAAGTTAGAGCTTTATTATGCTATTTAATTGATCTTTACTTTAAAATAAGGTAAGATTATACAATAGAGGAGTAGTATGTTTTATGCCACCTCTGCCAGAAATCGGGTATGTTTTTTTGTGGCTTCTGGAAATGTCTAAAGATAGTATATGTATACGCTAAATTTCTGGAAACTGAAACCGAAACCGAAACTGATTTAATGACTTATAATGACTAATAATTTAAGGATGTCCCATTGATATTGAATTCATTCTTATTTTTTTTATCACGATTGACCTACTAATTATGAGGTGTTTTATTAAATTAGACGATACATCAGTGGATATACCAACGCTTCATATTGGTGCACATCGGGTCTACAAATCCGGTAGTCGTTCAAGCATCATTGTCTCAATATTGAGTGAATCGGGCGGTGATGTATATTTGACAACGGAGGTGTACGAATTAAATTGTGGATATCATAACGGAAAGCGTACATTTATTTATAATCCCAATTCAGAGACCTTATCCAAGCTTGCTGAATTGGAGATTTTACTGGGGGA
>JAYRBW010061187.1:4314-30910 GCA_036023295.1 Invenusta paracnida | reverse complement strand
AAGTATTTCTTTCACATATAAACTGTTTTGGAACCGATTTACAACAATTGTTCCGACAAAAAATATGAATTATATCCTTTTTTGGGGATTTAAAATAGATTTTGAAAAAAAATTAATATTTTTTGAAATTTTTTTTTCTCAAAATCTGAACGACAAAAATTAAAATAAACTTCAAATTTGTGATCAGCATGTCCGAATTAACTAAGAAAGTAAAAAAATGTCAAGATGTAAATTCTTCGTTGCACTGTGATAATCATTGATATGGTTCTTAGCACATATATTTGTTGTCTAATATCGTTGATATTTGTAGTTAAGTGGTTAACAATGAGTGATCAATACGTTAGAAACAAAAATTTAATAAATTACTTCGAATAGCTGACCAGTATGCTCAGTCGAATTACTGAGCATGTGAATATATCATAGATACATTGTACTATACATTAAACAGCTGATTAACATTATACATTTCATTATGTGATCTAATCATAATGAATCATATTCTTATGGTGCTTTTGACAAAAAAATAAACAATTGAAAGCAATCTTAAATACACAATCATTTCGAAGCAGATATTTAACTATAAACAAATCGACCTTTTCAGATGACATAATATGTCACCTGAAATATTATTCTCCTAGTGCGTCTCGAGGAATATCAATATACTTTTTTGATAGAAAATATAAAGATCCAAGTATTAACCCGACGAACATTTGTAACAAGTAAAATTTAACAGGTGTTGAAGAACTTGAAAATCTCCAATTATTGATATTTATGCAATTTAAAATTATAATACTATCATGTATATTAAAACTAATAGATACAATATGCAGACCAACTACTAACAAAAATTATAAATCTAATAATAATTAGCATGTACAAAATTGTAATAAGAAATTAAATATCGTTTCAAAATATAGTGTATAACATTTTATAATTATAAAAACAAGAATGATTACGGTCTATATTGTTTTCATATCCGAATAGTGGCAATACTTTAATACCTAAATTATAATGATTTCTTCTGTCAAGATTCTTTTTCACTGAATAACCTATATAGATACCCTCAAATAATTTATATCACTAGTAATATTTTTCTTCTCTGAAATATTCAAACGTAAGTTTAAAATGAAATATACTTAATACTAGTAAAATAAACATATAAGTATGTATAAGTGTGGGTTTAGTGTAGATTTATATAGTTTAAATATATCCCATAAAAAAAGCTTAGTCTGTTCACCTTCTCAGTAAAAGTTTTCTCTCTCCCCTCCCCCCCCCCTCCCGCCTCAGTAATCAAAATATATACTGAAGAACAAGGCGCTTCATTATTCTTCTTCCTACCCGTGGTGTTGCTATACGTTCCCAAGGGACAAGGCTGCGGTCGAACCGTTCCTGTTGGGCAGTAGTAGCCGGTAGTGCATGGCTTTGGGTCTGCAAGGCCTGGCTCGTCACAAAAGTTCCCACTTAGACACTCAGTGCAATCCTGATATGACTCCCGCGCAGCACCGTTCCTGTAGAACCCGACGGGACAGGGGTGTTTCATTGGTTCTGATGTTCCCTCTGGACAGAAGTGACCGCCTGGACAAGGTCCAGCTGGTCCATCGCTACCGGTCACGTTGCAGTAGAATCCGGCTGGACACTTTTGACATTCGGACACCTGAACAAAGAGACAAAACTATTGTTAATACGTTAAAAATATGTTTGAGTACTTGAAATACTAGTGTATAAATATAGAGTATAAAAACTTATATATATTGTAATAAATTCGGTAAATTTATTATTGTACCGGTTAATTATTTATCCAAAATATTATCTCTTTTCAAAGTTTGCAATTATCGTTCAAATTAAACCAACATTTCTCAACATTTGGTTACATAATTAATAAGATATAACTATTCTTCTTTCTAAACTATTGTTATATGCAATCAATATGTTACTTTTTGTATAGGCATTATAACGTATTTGAAAATGTTAATGCTTAGATTTTGATCACATACAAATTTCATAAATCACGTAATATGTTTGTTTATCTATGTGCATTTGTTGAATAATTACATTTAAAGACTTTACTTATTATATTTATTTATTATGCTATAAATAATTATATTGAATAGTCCACATCCAATTTTGTGGTTTTAGTCTATATTGTTCTGTGAATCCTTCTAATCATATAAACAGTATTTCAATTAAATGTTTAGTTGGGGTGTCATTTTTCAAATCAAAGATATTTATGCAGAATATTAAAAATTATTTTTATTTGCACTTATGTCAACATTTACAGTTAATAATAAAACCTATTATCGTGGAAATTATTTATAGAGATGTACTTCATGTTTTCATGATTCAGAAAAAAATTGAGAACAAATGACAATTAATACAAAGATATATGAAAAATAATAAACCATGATTTGAGAATATCAAAGATTATTTTTCAAGGTAAATGCTAAATACGTCAAACAAAGCAATCGCATAAATGAATTTAATAACTAACTTGTATTTATTTAAGAAATGAATTCATGTTCTCAAATTTTGGTTTTAGAAATTTATATACGATCTTAGGAGAAATAGGAACAAAAATTCTTGAAAAAATACCAAAAAATATTTTTTTATTGCAATATTAGTATTTTAGGAGATTTTGCTTCTTTCTACAAGGTGAACTAAAAAGCTACGTCAGCATTTTGTTGACTGACCTGTTTCCTTCCAAGAACCGCACTAAACGTTCCAGTCGGACAAGGAACGGGTAGGGCGTGTATATTCCCGCCCGGACAGTAACTGGCATTTGGGCACGGATGCGACAAGAGATCCGGTTGCTTATTCACACCGGCCGGACAGTAAATTCCTGGCGGGCAGACTTTAGCGTCGAGCATGACGTTTTCAGCCGTCCCTGCCACGTCACAGAAATAGCCCGGCTGACAAAGAGCGCACACAGTGGCACCAGCTGCAGAGAAGGTTCCCTTGGAGCACAGAATGGGTGTGATGGTGCCATTGGTGGGGCACACACCTCCTGGGGTGCAACACTGACAGGAGGAGCTGTCTGTTGTGCTTATGCCGTCACTGAAGCTTCCTCTGAATGGATATGAATAATATTATTGAGATTATTACATTTATGTACTCTGTATTGTCAATGCAAAAAGTTTTAATTATAAGAATAAGAATATGTCCAATATAGTTTTATAAACAAATTAAAAATAATAAACAAATGTTTAATAGTGATACAAGTTGCAACGAGTTCTTTTTTAGACTCGAACCGCCGATTTTCTTGACTTAAAGGATGACGCACTATCACTGCGCTTAAGTTGTATCCTAACATTAATTGTCTAGAAGCATTCTTATACCACTTTAACAAAAATCTAGATTGCTTTCAATGCAAATGTTACGTTCGTTCAGTGATAAAATCATTATTAATGGTAATTCTCGCATAAAATGGCACCTATTTACCCCATCGCTGACAGGCTGAGGCATTAAGAAAACTATAGTCGTTATAAATAAATACAATTTGAAAGTATACACCAAATATACAATTAACAAAATTAAAAAAATCAAGTCTGAAGTTCGAATGTAACAAATTGTAAACTACTAGACTTACCTTTATCATACATTATGCATTTATTGATAAATTATACTGTGTAACTTTTCAAACTATATTTTGAAATGAATATTTACATATGAATAAAAAGGGAAAAACAACCTACGGAGGACATGGATAAGGCTGAGATGAGCCCTCAGAACAGAAGTGTCCGGGAATACAAGCACTACACTCCTCCCAAACCATGAGTCCGGTCTTGTTGCTATAGCTGCCGGGTTTGCATGGCCACTGGGTCCCATATTTCGTTCCTTCCGGACAGTAATAACCAGCTGGACAGTCGCCGGATGAGGCATTTTGTCCTGCCAGACAGAACTGACCATGGGGACATACAGTGCACTCATCAGGGCTAGCAAGTCGAGGACTGTTTGAGTAGGTGCCAGCTGGACAGGGGAATTGGGTGTCGGATCCAGTGCCCTAAAGGACGAGAGAGACAAAGAGTACAGAGAAGTGGAGGGATAACAAACTCTAAAATCACTATCAGGTAAATCGATTTTTTATTTATTCAAAAACCCAACATTTAAGTTTATTTAAAAAATTAAAGTTTTAATTTTATTTATAGATTTAATATACTAAAAATAATGACAACTTGATTAAAAATCATTGTTTTGTTAGTCATTACATAATCAATTTGTTACCGATTGATTTGTAAACTGTATTATAAACTGTATTATAGTTTATCTTTTTAAAATATTTGTTATCATAAATCATTGAATTAAGAAGTGATGGCTACAATTCAACATACAGAAATGAAAACAATGACAATAAAATGGAATGGTGACAATATATATATATATAAACATACGAAAATTTGAAAAAGTGATGAATCACTGCTAAACAAGTCCATAATAATAATCATAAAGTTATTTATAAATGAACAAACAACTTATATATTCTTATTGATATATTTAACCACAAAACTGTAAGTTACATTCGAAGTGTGAAACAAATCAAATTTACAAGCAGTAAATGATAAACAAAGATATAATGAGTAGGAAATACGTACATAAAGAGAAATACATTTTAAAAACAAAAAAGCACAAGTTAAGCATAAAATAAAAGTCATGTGTGAATGGGGGTAATTAGGAGTGGTGATTAGTTATTAGAAAAAAAGTTAGTGCATTTTTGAATTGGGTTAGATTTTGTAATGTCACGAATATTGGAATAGTTTTGGAGCACAAGAATTGGTTGTATTCGGGCAATATAAAAGACTTGATGATTAAGATCTTAGATAATTGTCAATTTCATTAGAAAGTGCAGGGTTCAGAAGATCTTTAACGTATTCTGGAGCATCGTTTGACAGACACCTGAATAGAACGCAGCTTTTGAATATGAATCGCTTATTGATTGACAACCAATGAAATCAAATAAAAAATTTATTTTAAGTTGTGATGATGACGACTAGTCTTTTGATGTAGCGGGCACAAGTATTTGGGACAGATTGGAGTTTTCGGATTCTTGCTTTATAGCGCAACAGAAAAATATTAAATTAAAGAAATAAAAACTTGCATCACCATTTTGCTGTGTCTTCACTTAGAAATGAACGTACTTGTAAATATTTATGCTTTGTGTAGGATGCATTTTTCTAATGGATTTAATATGGTTTTGAAATTTAAAATGTTATCAAAAATGACTCCAAAATGAAATAGGAATAGTTTGATAGGCTAAACAGAGATCTCGAGTACCAAAATCAGTCATGTTGTGATGGGTTCCAAATATTTCAGTTTTGCTAGGGTTACTTTTAAGACACCCCTATAAGAACCAGTCACTTAGCTTATGGTAGATTAAGGTATGTGACGTTTGACGTTTGATGTTTTCCAGTTTGAAAGGTAAATATATAGCTGTATCGTCGGCGTAGATTTGGTAATTGATTCCATCGTAACTGTTGATGATTTGTAAAACAGGAATAGTATATATTATGGAATATAAGTGGTCAAAGAAGAGAGCCTTGAAGCACACCACAATTTAAGGCAGCTGAGCGAACTATCAATTCGAGCGGTATTCACTCTATTGAAGAAATAGGATATGAACTAGTTAATAACATCGTTACATAAGTTGATAGAAAATTCTAATCGATTCTAATCGATTCTAATCGTAACATTTGGTGGTGAACCATATCGAACAAAGCGGAGAAGTATACACATAGATCATTGTGTAGTTTCAATAGAGCGATTATTTATGTCGATTGGCCGAAAAGTATTTAGGTCTCTATGATTTAGGGAACAAATGCTTTTCATTAAGATAATCAAAAATATACTTTACAACAATTTGTTCTAAGACTTTTGCAATAAAAGGTAAGAAGAAATTGCGAATTGATTTGTCATCTTAATTAGTCTTCTTTAATATAGGAGTGACAATCGTTTGTTCTAAGAAAAGTGGAACCCGACTTGTCATCAACGGGAATTTACTAATTTGCTCATGAATTTACCAATTTGCACACTAATTTATTTCTAAAACGAATTAGTGACATAAATATTATTTGACCAAAGTCTTTAAAATATAATGTATAATATTAAATACTTTAGTGATAAAATCACCCAGCTATTATTCACGCCTCTCGTGTCACTAATTCGTTTTAGGAATTGAATAGGTCACTATAGGTCATTTAGAGTCACTAATTTAGCAACTAATGGCGATATTCTCATGCCTATACTAAATAAACGATAGCCTTATCTTGTTCGCAATCTATGATCTTATTTTAGTTTTTACTATTTTTAATATAAATTTCGGCTAGATATGAACATACTCATATTTTTATGGTAACTACATTATATGACAGCCCCGTTTTTTAAGCTTTTCAAATAGAGACCCACCTTGGGACAGTAGTGACCTTTCTTGCACGGAATCGGAAGTTTCGATTTCCCTCCCGTCCCTGCCGGACAAGCCAGTCGTTCCGTGCACTCCAGACATCCCGCCTTGCTCTCTAGGTTTACCTGGTTGCTGTAGGTTCCGGGGGGACAGGCATGATCTGGATCGTCCGGCCGCGTGCTTCCACCCGGACAGTAGAAGCCCATAGCGCAGGCCTTGTTAGGACCAGCCAGTCCAAACTCTGTACAGGCTTCGCCTAGAGGACAGGACTTACAGTGTTGATAGTGGGTTCTACTTCCCTCATTATTGAAACGACCAGGTGGGCAGAGCGTGGGCGTTCCAGAACCTTCGGGGCAGTAGGCGCCTACTGGACAGCGAGTACAGCTCTAGATGAGAGAGAAAAGTACGGGGCAGAAAGTAAAAGATACATAATGACAAAAGTGGAATAATATTAAATATATAGGTAGGTAAATAAAATTCTAGTGTCATAATAGTCGTACATGACAATATTTCTTCCATGTTATTATTAATTATGCACTCTAAAATTATTTAAAATTTTAACTATAAAATTGATTGAGAAAAATAGATTATAATTCAACACTGCTTGAATACTCTATGACTTGAATGATCAGTTTATATTTTATATTATAGTACTGGGTATATATATATATATATATAGTTCGGTCAATAGGTAAGTAGCGCATAGGTATATTGCAAACGTGATATAAAATAACTTATTAAGCACATCTATATTACACAATCTATTAAATAACAGAGAAACGGATTAAATAATTCTTATTGTTCTTATGTTTTCGACCGCGCTCTATAAAGGTGTGCACAAATAAAGAAAAATTAACACAAGTTTCATTTCAAACTTAAGAAATTAGAGCTTAGATTCATCAAAATGATAACCACCCAAGAAGTCACGATAAAATTACAAAACGACTTTAAAACACATATCGCAACAAATCTCTATTAAAGTATAGAATGATTCCATGACGTACAACAATTCAAGCGATACCATTTCGTAATCCAATATAGAAGACAAGCACAATAAAAGTGAGCAGTCGTTCTCGTATAGTCATTCTAATATAATTACCCGAGTAAAGTATTTTTGATTTTTGTGTATATTTTCTTATTGATGAATATTCATCTTATTTCTATGATCAATAATATTTACATTATTGTCACTAATTAATATCAAAATGTTAAATAAAAATATACCTAACAAAACTAAATTAATATAATTATTAAATAGCTACTAATTTTGAACATTTATAACTATGTATATCATTTAAACTGTAAATGAATTTATGCATGAATGATTGTTAATAATTACAATATACTGAATAAATATTTTTATTTTAACACTTTTGAGCCTCCCTGTATATATTTGAAAATAGACCGAACTTTGTCAAATACTGTAAGTAGAAAAGATTGTTAAAAATTCTTACACTTTTGTGGTCCTATACTAGGCATATTAATTTCTTATTAGTAATTGATAAATCCCCACTTTTCCTTTATTAAATATTCTTTTAATATTTATTTAGAAAAAATCTAACAATAAATAAATAAAAATATGAATAAATATGGCTCAATTTCACTGTATATGAATTAATAGATAGACTCTGTAAATGTACAATAAAACAAAACAAAATATGTTGATGGGGTTGATTTTAATTTTAATGACTGTGAAGAAACAGGTAAACTATTTTATATTATATTTGTATTTCGACTTTGTCTAAGGACTTTTTTTAATGTTTTGTTAAACCTATAGACTAAATGGATTATTAACTCTTTAGTAAAAATATGTATAAAATGATGCCGATATTATTCCATTTCTATAAATTATACCAATAAGAATAGTAATAAAAATAAGTATACTTAAAGACAACATCTCTTAAGAATAACATTCAGAGTCTGATAAAAAGAGTAACAGAGAAAGAGAAAAGTTAAGAAAAAGGTTCAGTTTTTAATAAATGGATAAAATTGGCAAAGTTAGGCTCTTGCCGACAAGTCAGAGAGAGACGGTTCCAAGTTCGCAGTGCAGTGTGGGAGAATGCTCCGTGAGCTGAGAGGAACTTTGCAATAGGCTGATGGAGCACTATCGCCTGATGCGAGCGGAGAGACCTGGAAGATCTAAAAGAAGCCGAGGGTCTGACAAGCTTGGAGAGTTGGGAAGGAGCTTGGCCATTGAGAGATTTATGAATGACGTAGCAGAGCTTAAATTTAATACGCGCCCAACAAGAAGCCAATGCAGATCTCTCAGCACCTTAAAAATTCCTAGGCTGTTCCTTGGAAGACGCAAGACTACACGAAGATCAGCAGCTCTGTGTTGTCGGGTTTATTTTAAGATGGTTTAAATTATAACAATCGTATAAGTGTCCGAGACAGTTTGATAGAGTGTTAAAGTAATTGTTCGTGTCTTTTGTATTAAAAGATAGGTAGATAGAGGTGTCGTCGGCATAGATATGTTGGTTTAAACCGTGAGATGGGATGATGTCCAAGACGGAGGCGGTATAAAAAGAATAGAGGAGCGGGCCCAAGACCGATCCTTGTGGAACGCAATAATCTATCTTTTATTTTTACGCATTAGCGTAGTCCACTGTGTCGAAGGCAGCACTAAGGTCCAAAAGAATAACATAAGATATAAGGCCGTCGTTTTGAGCAGAGGCGATATCGTTATGAAACCTTGTGAGTACTGTTTCCATGGAGTGATGAGCACGATATGCTGATTTTAAATTCAGGAAAGAGGCAGTTAGTAGTAAGATAAATGTAAACACGTTTTGCAACCAGTTTTTCTATAAAATTGGAAATGAATGTTAAGCAAGAATGAGGACAATAGTTCCTGAATGTCAAGACATGGCTTCTTAATCAGAGGAGTAATGACAGTACGTTTTTCTTAAGGATGAACAATTCCGGACTTTAACGAAGAATTGGTGATTGTGCAGATAATTAATAGGAGCGAAAAAGTCATGAAGTGCATGGATCTAAAGAACACGTCTTTGCTTTGGCAGCACCGAGATCCTTAAAGACTTCATCAACAGAAATTTTCGGAAAAATGGAAAATGTTGTTATATAATTATTTATACAACAACATTTTTCTTATATAGGACACATAATTCTAAGATTGGCAACCATTTTCAGTCTTAGATGCCTCAAAGTACAACCAAGATCCTTAATGATCTAAAATATCCTAAGTGATCCCTAAAGCCACAGCCAAATTTTAAGAGTACAGGTAATGCAAACCAATTTGGGTGTAGTAAGTAATTGCTAACTACATAATATATATTTCTATGTATATAACAAAAATTCTGGGGGTATTTTATCAATTGCTATCAATGGTTATGATCAGATCTAATCCTAGATTATTTTGGTAATAAACATGGAAAATCATATCAAACATATAGTTTGATATTAATAATAATAATAATAAACTTTATTTATAACGCGCTTAAATGGTGGTGCCATCTCTAAGCGCAAATTGATCATATCGGTACTTATTTATACCGAACTTTAATTCAGCCTATTTAAAAATTACTTAAATACAGAAGAAAAATCCTAGATCTCTACTATTATTTTTTTTTAATATAAATAATTTAGTCTAATATAATTTTAATGCCAATTTTATTGATAATAATAATAATTGCCAATTTAGTCATTTTGTTATTCCAGGTCACCTCATAATTATTCATTAAAGCAATTTATGCACAAATATTAGTTTTACTATACAACTATAAACCAAACATTTTCTAAAAATATATATACAACAAATTCTTTATGCGACTTTTATGCGTCCCTATATTTAGCATAGTTTTGCCTGTTGTAGTTTGACTTTTCTTTAAAAAACTTAATATGGTCGAATTATAAGTACAAATTATGAAAAAATATATCACTTTTATTCATCTATCTTCCATATTTCTTTTTTATACGTATGAATATAATTTCTATTCTTAATATTGATTTATTAATGAGTAGTATTATTGCCTCCTATTATTTTATATAATCTGCCAAACACAGTATTAATCATTTACAAGTATCTGAAACAAGTAGTCCGCGCATCTGTAAGGTGTATGTTGCTACTAAATATAAATATATGTATTTACCATTTCTTATGACACGCAGTACAAGACTTTTTAGTATGTATACTATATCTGAAACAGTACCCCGTCATCCTCCTCACCTGCGACGATGTTTGCCCCTCCTCCGCCGTATAAGTACCCGCGAGACACTTTTCCGGCTTTCCAACCCCCTTCTTGCAGAAATGTCCAGGTGGACAGATCTGGTCCGTATGGTCGGACCCCTTCGGACAAAACCGACCAAGCAGACACATGTGACATTCTGATTGGCTAACAGCACCAAGTTTGGGGTAGTAGCTTCCGGCGTCGCATTGGGAAAGTTTATAGTCGCCCGTCCCCTCCGGACAAAAGTGTCCAGCCGGACATATCAAGAGGGTTGTTGGTAGGCCACTGGTACCCTCTGGACAATAGTAACCTTGAGGGCACTTCTTACAGTCCGCTGCTGGATCGCTGGCTCCCTCTTTTACTCCGTATTGGCCCTTAGAACACGGTATTGTCTTGAACAAGAAAAATACAAGAATAATAGTTCCTAACTGGCTTAATATTCTTCCAATTTTGAAATAATTTTTTTACTATCATTACGTTTGTAATCGTGTTAATTCTTAGTATATATGCAAAAGAATTAGCAATATGCAAGTAAAACTACATGTAAATGTAGTATGTATATTAAGTGAGAGACCTACAGTAAGTTGAATACGCTGTATATATTTCAATATTATTAAGTAATAATAAAAAACTATTTTTATCTTCATTAGGATACTTACTATAAATTCAATTAAATAGTAGATTTAGTAAGTGCTCAAAAATAAAGACACTTACTCAAACTGAAATATATATACATAGCGCAAATTTATAAACATGTATTTTATTAAAATATAAATAAATTTATATTATAGAAGATATTACAGCTAATTCACCCGACACAATCAAGGCAGCTATACCTCTTTTCCATCAGGACAATAAAATCCCTGAGGGCACAAGTTAGCCTGAGAGTTACTGGCAATGCTTCCCTCGGGACAGGCATAACCGACCGCGCAATTTGTACACGTGACTTGTTTTGGTGTACTGTAGGTCCCTTGAGGGCAGACTACGGGCAGCTGATCAGACAATGCACATTGGTAACCCGCCGGACACGGACTACATTCGGTGGCGCCGGGCAAAGAGAAAAACCCGGTTGGACAGTCTTTTCCAACTTCTGTGACTTGAGGGCAGTACTTTCCGCTAGGACAGATGATACACTGGAACGAACAATGGTTAGATGATGGTAAGATTTATGCTGGCAGAGAAGATCAAATGCTAAGATACAAAGTACGATAAAAAGTCGTTAGAGAGTAATCAAAATTATATTCATTTTACACAGTTTAATAATGATTTTTTTTATATGAACGAATATTTTATAGGGCTTCAAAAATTAACAATAAAATAGCTTTACATTAAAAAAAACACCATGTAGAAATGCAATAATAATTGGTTTGGGAGCTTGACACTTTATTATTTCTCGATTTTAAAAATATCAAAGGCATTAAATTAAATACCAGTTAAAATATGACATTGTGTTAGGAGAATTTATCAATTAAAATTAAATAAAAATACTTTAATGCATAAATAAATTGATTTTTTATTTAACAAAATACATTAAGAATGTATGAAAGAAAATATAACAAAAGCATAAAAATACTTCATTATGCAAATTTATTTTACATTTTTTTTTAATACGTGTTTAAATCATAATCAAAGAAGGTGCACTAACATTCACGCTAGATTCTTTAGAATAGGTTCCAAGCGGACATCGAATTTGCATGTCCGTAAACAGATTTGGGCATCGGAATCCAGGTGGACAGACACGACACTCCTGCAAGCCACCGGGACTGTACTGTCCCTCCGTACAAGGTATACCAATTCTATCAGTTGAAGGGCAAGCATGTCCTGAAGGACACTTTGTACAAACTGTGGACCCCTTTAAAGCGTAGTATCCCTCTGAGCAGTTTACGGAGGGCGGTCCCAGGGTGCTAGGACAGGCTTTTCCTGCTGGGCACAGCGTGCAAGAAGTCGCTTTACCAGTCGAGTAGGTGCCAGGTGAACAGGGAGCGTTAGTGTCTCCTGTGGTGTCGGGGCACTTCCATCCTGAACGAGTAATATAAGGAAAGGCATCGATTAAAGTACTTCGCTTGATTGATACTCCTAAATGTATATTTTAAATCTTCAATATAAATAAAAACTGAAAATGTAACTATGTAACTATACTGTTTCTACTTTTTGAGGTATATAAGGAAAATTACATCGAATGTCACCCCTACAATTTTTTTTAAATAATTGAATTAATTTTGTTGTTTAATATTTCATATTATTTTATTTGTCAATTATTCTGCTTTATAATGTAAATACAATTTATTATTTTTTAAGTTTTTTTTTGTAATTAAATCATTATAATGTATATTAATTAACTCCGAATTTTTTATTGATTAAGACATTATATATCTAAAATCTATGTATCTAAAATTTGAGTATTCTTAATCTATAAACAACAGTATTTTAAAACTTACGAGATATTGAAAAGTCTATAAAGTAGGAGTCATCTCTAAAAATTTAAGCGAACATTACCATATTTTATACCTCAAGATTTTAAAATTGCTAACAAATGATGTCAAGCGATAAACAAAACTCTAAATGTTAAGCCTTTTATTTTATAATAACAATTGGATTCGTTTGGCTTTATTTCAAATTTAAGTAAACATAACAAATTGGGTATATCTTTGATGTATAATTATTCTGTTGTAAAAACATTCGTATTCGATTGATAACATTTTAAAGTTAAGGTCATTCAAATATGAAAAATGTATTTTTAAAACCTATAATTTTTTAATAAACATTTTTGTAAATAGTATAATGTGGGTGATTTTTCAGCTATGCGTTTACCAATTCTGGAAATACACCTCTAAAACTCTGTAGAAAAGTGTGAGAGGTTGTAAGTATGCTTAAAGAATTTTTTTGTATATTTGTAATTATTCTGTAAGAGTCTGATGTTAACTCTTAAAGACTTCATTTAATTTTGCATTTAAATATGTATGTATAAAATGGTAATATATACTGTTTTAAATTAATGATATGGTTATGAATTGTGAGTATTGTCGGTCTGTTAATATACTACAATTTAATTGTCTAAATAAATAACTTTTCATTTGATAAATTATAACGATAAAATGTTACCAAACAATTTTAAGCACAACTTATTAATAGTATATAATTTTGTTTTGAAAAATACGAAGTGAATTAATATCAAATTATAATATATTAAATTATATTGTTGAGTTTCCTCAGTTATCTAAAGAGAAATAAAATTTAAATTAAATAAATTAAATAGATAAATAAATAAAATTAATGACATTATTTGTATTGCGAATTTGATGAATAATGGATTAAGCAGCAGTTTAGTTTATAAGATCCTAAAGAATTTAGCGCAATTATTAATTATAACAAGATGAAAGGATGCATGCTAATTAATTTTAAGTTCTAAAGAAACTCTTCTTTGCGTCACGCATGATTTAAATCTGAACTAGAAATTGCACACCATTTAAACCAAAACTTCTCAACCTCTTTATAGAAAGTACCCCCAACATTTAACAATTATTATCAAAAAGCTGCCCCCAAAGAAAGAAAAGGCTACCAGACAGATTATTTTACGTATATTATGAGTATGTAATTATTTCCTATACTATCCACTATATAATACACACATATGTGTCACTTAAGTAGTGAAGAACATATTTTGATGTTGAAGAGCTACCGAGATTAATTAATAGGTGCACATAAAATATTAAATCTCGGTACACTTTTGATTCTCAATATTTAACATTTAATACTATAATCTAGGTTATCTGAATTCTTGCTGCAGAATTGAAGTAAACATTAATTGTTCTGATGACGTAAACATATAATTTCAGATTTAATTGGTGTTAACTATAGTTATTTAAAATATAACTAGCTAATAAATGTCACGGAGGCAATGTAACGTCTCATGACTCAGTCTCTTAAAATTTGGAATACGTTTTTATGTCTGGAAATTTTGGTTGTTTTCGTTAATAAAAGTTCGATATTTCGTACGTACAAGGTACTTACGAACTAAACCGTACGTACGATGCATTAATGAAAACGATTGAACTTTAAAATTGTAATGTAAATACTTCACAGCAAAATTCAATTGAATATTCTCTAACTAGCATTTGATAACAAATGAAATCATTATTAAAACAAAGCTAACTGACCTGCTTTTAGATGTATGATAAGGTTATAATTTGAACATGTGACAATACTGCAAAAAGAATATAATTAGTATAATCGTAAAATATTATTTTAATTTACTTTACTCAAGGTAAATTATTGATTCATACAATATTTATTTAAATGTATAATAATGTCTATAATTATATGCAAACCAATTGTCCAATGATAAAAGGATATTCTGCGTAACTATTGTGTTATCGATGTGATGGAGAGTTTTATTGAAATCATCTTTTTCACTTTTTTGGTTTAAGAAATTCAATCGATATTACATCAAATAAGTGCATAAATTTAAGGTTGCAGAAGTACAAATCTTTTAAACAGTAAAAAGCGACTATATAGCATATTATGAATTGAATTAATCATAAATCTATACGTTCGTTTTCTAAAACTCGCAGTTCTAAATCTCAGAATTTAAATTTAGTTCGAATATGTCATAAGAATCTTTCCACACGAAAGTTTGTTTATTTTGCTAATTCACAAACGTGCAATGATTCCAATAGCCTATATAGGAAGAGTATCTAAAATACTTAATATACGATACTAAAACCTGCCTGATGATAAAGGAAATGTCAACGCTAAAATGTTACGTACATATTGCAATTGTTCTGTTCATGACCACCTCAGTTTTATATGTATATTAAAACATTCGGCTATAGATTCATCACACCTGCTAAAATGATATATAAATATATATGGGGGTGCGTGCGTGCTCGTAACTGCATATATATACAGTCACAACTGTCAATAATAGAATATATACCGCTTTTAAGGAGCACACTACGAACCTAAGAAAATGGAGAAGTATGACATATAAATTACCAAATTACTGCACCAGCATAAACCGAGTGTTTACCACAGTGTATAACTAACTGACTGATAGTAAATCATAAAAAGTAGTTTCAAACATTAGGAAATTTGTAGTTAGCCTACCCATTACGCAAATATATACAATGTGTACGAAAGTATTGGTAATACTCCGAAACATGGAACATTTATGTATAGTTTGTGTGTGTTAAATTTGTATTATTTAAGTTTTACGTGTTTTTCGTTCTTCTTTTATAACTCGTTGCTCATCAAAATATACGCATAAATTAGTAAATTTTTTAAGAATTCATCGTAATTAAATATATATGTATATAATCAATTATAATTATTGTGATTTATTGGTGATTTGTAATATGCGAAATCTATATTTATATATTTCAATAGAATTTTATTTACTGAGTAGACGAAAAAATGAATAAATAAAAAGTTAACATTTAAATTTAAATTTCAAAATATATGCAGTTTATTATAAATATATAGGTTTTAAAAAATTATACGTTGAAGTTTATATTCTTTCTGCACGTCAGTTCTAAGGATAAAAATAAACACTAATGTGTATGAAACAAAAATCGCTTATACAAAAGACACAATTATCTAACTTTTGACATTATTAACTAATTACTTATCGTACAAAATTAAAAAATTGCATTTTCAATAAACATATTAAGCATAAATCCCTATAAAATTATAGATAGACCCAATAGAAAGTGGGAAATAGCATATTCATTAAAAGGTTAAATTACATTGTTTAATAGTTTCGTCTCAATCGGACATTATTAGAAAAGAAGCGAAGTAATACAAATTAATACTGCTTATTAAAATATATAGGTTCCAACTTAAATTGTACAGAAATTATATTAATTTAATTTAATACTAAAAGAGAATAAAATTATGTGAATAGAAAGTAAATGTACTTTTATGGTATATGTTAAAATTATATTTATACAAACTCGACTAACTTTGATTTTTAAACCATATAAGCAGTATACAAAAGTTTTATTAAATGTATGAAATGATAACAGTTAATTAGTTTTACAATATTACAAGAAAAGCTTTTCCAACTTTCCTGCTAGAGAGAGAAACATTGAATACCTGGTGGACAGACAAGGCAACTTATACTCCCGGCCAGTGCATAAGTTCCCGCAAGACACGTAACTTTGTCACTCCCTGCCTTGTTTGGACATGCCGATCCAGCCGGACAGAGTGTACACTGGGTCTGCTCGACCTCCGATTGACTACCCTCTGGACACGGCTCCTCTGGAGCACCACTAGTCGAACAGAAGGAACCAGCCGCACACTTTCGACATGAGATCCGATTCGCGTTGCTGACCCAACCCTGGGGGCAACGGACTGGGGCAACTGATGAATCGGAGCACTGGTAACCAGACTGGCAGAGTGTGCAGGTGGTTGCCCTCCCCAGTGAGTATTCTCCAGAAGGGCAATTCTCGGGAGTTGAACTGTACCAAGGAAGTTTACAAAGAAAAGCGCACTATAGACAAAAAATAGTATGTGAAGAAATGCATATCTAACTGAGTGTAAAACGCAATCTATTTTGATTACAAAAGGCTTGTCCAAAGATGTAGAAATTAGCAAAGCATATAAATTGCATTCAAATATTTTAATAATTTGACGAATTTAGACATATAATTAACAAATTTTCTATATTGTAAATAATTAGTTTTATAAGCAGAATTGTCGCAATAGTAGATGGTGAAGTAAGAGCAAAAACAATAAAGGGATATTATTATTAACTAATTATTGTTTAATATTGTTTACTATTTAAAATTTATTAATTTTTACTTACTAATATTGATACCATTACAAAGACAACAGAGAAGAAATGAGCTCTTCAAAAGCAAAAAGTTAAAATGATAATGATGATTTGTAGTACAGTCATTAAGAAATTAATATATATAAAGGGCGCCAAGATATAATCGCTACAATGTTCACCGTTAAAAATGTATAAACATATATATAGATCAATAAGTACCATAAGTATATTTCAACTAGAAAATTGTTTAAAAAAATTAAAACAATTTAAAAATGTATTGCATTGGTAAAAATTATATTAATTTGTATATTAATTAGTTTATTACACAATAACTAATTATGTATTTTTGTGAGTTTTATTATTTCTGGAAAAGTGTTCCAAGAATTTTTTCAAAATTTTTTGTTATTTTATTTTTCTTTAATGTCTAATTTATAAAATATAATAAATAATTATAATAACAAAATAATAACAAATGATTAGCATAAGGCCTCATTATATGATTAATTTCCATAAGAATTATAATTTTCCTTAACAATATGAAATCAATTTTGTGAATTTTTTAATTAAGTTTAGTGCAAACGCTTGAATGTAGAAATGCAAACGTTTTTATCAAAATTAGAACCTAAAAATATCTTGGCGTATCAACATTTTCCGCTTTTGAAATAGTTACATTTTGATTTAATCTCATATGATTTACTGCCTAAAATGTAGTTTTATTTTCACTTCTGCGCTATTATTTCTTAACATATTTTTAAGCAAGACGGTTGTACCTGCTACTTTTATTATTAAAAATTGCCGGCAAGAAAAATCAATTTTATGAGTGAAAATACTTTATTTTTGTCTAATTTTTATTCATTTTGCTGTTTAGGAAATATATAAAATTTATAAAATTTATAGCTCATATATATATATAAACATTTAGTAACATAACATATGTTAGGTACTTATTCATCTGTATATGCATTTTTAAAATTAAGCATTAAATAACAATTAAATGTTGGCACCCTTTATATATTAATTCCTTTAATGGCTGTACTTTATAACAGCAATATATCAGTTTAATTTGTTTATTTTGAGGAGCTCGTTTCTTAACTTTCTTTTTGTCATTTTTTTATTATAATAATAAAAAGAAGAAGATGAAACACATTTTCATCAAAATTGACCCTTTTTAAAAAAGTATCTAGATTTTTTAAGTTAAACTTAGGTGCATTTAGTTCCTTAGCGCTTTGCGATTACGCTGATACCAAAAATGAGCTTTTTAATGCGTTCTTGCCCGATTTACTATTGGTCTGTCTAAGATAGACATATTATTCTTAGCATTAATGACTAAAGCTGCTAGCATCTCTTAAATTAATCGCTGACGCTCTCATGTTTTTGGCTTGACGATGCTACCTTGTGGGGTGCGGTGCGTGATTTAGTTGTATACAATAGGTCAGTTCACAATCTCGTTTCAATTTAGTCCAGTTCGTTTCAGTTTAGCTGAAAAAAAACAGCTGACTACTAATTTCATATTTCCCACAATCAAATTATGAGAGATGACCTACTTTTCTAATCCAACTGATATGAAAGTGTGAACTCAATTTTCCAAACGGTTTGAACATCGGTGCCACGGAAAAAAGTAACGGGACTCGAAGTAACTGAAAGTCAATCCGGTTTGACTAGATTTGAACGCGCTTAGAGTTGATTTGACGATAGCATTACCTACAGTGATATTCTGGAATTTCTCTCTATATAATATCTATATATAGATAGATTAAAAAATGGTCTAAAATTGGTCGTTTAACTTTTCTAACTGAAAGTCGAATTTACACTTTCATCTGGTTTAAAGATTATATAATAATTATACGTGTGGTACAAGCAAGTTTGTTTTTACTTAGTTATATGTAGACGTGACATTTATAAATAGAAATTCTAGACTCTAGTATTTTTATACCAGAACAAAGAGAAAAAATTAACTAAATATCTATAATACAAGTTAAAAATAAGCATTTTCAACTTTGATTTCAAAGATCAATAAGATAAATCAATATAAATTATATATATATCAAAGAATATATAACAAAAGATATTCAGTTTTAAAATGTTTGCCTATATGTTTATTATATTTATGTATTTAATTATGTAGGTGTGTATATTATTTTTAAATCAATCATATCATGCCATACTATAACTAGTAGGTACCTACTTTCTATTCATATACGTATGTGTATCCTACATCTTAAAGATTAATAATGTATGTAAAATTTAGGCACATATAGTCATTTTGTATATTTTACTAGAATAACTGTGCATTGTGTTGCCATATAATTCGATATTAAAGGTTGATAGTCTCCTATTATAGATATGACCCCTAACTATGCTTCGATCTCTATGATCTTTCTTCTCATTTTATGTAACTGTAAGTGAGTTTGAACCATTTTAACTAAAAGTTGACTGAGTTTGAACGTGTTCAAGTCAACTTTCAGGTAAAAGAGTTTGACCATAGAGATTTAATTGGCTAGCTCTCTATCTCTTTCTCTCTTAGTTCTGGCGGGAGTCAATCCCATGCCGTCCGGGGGCGCGGCCGACCATCACTAGGAAATCAACAATTTGCGTGGGGTTAGTGGCGATGATGTTGACATTGTAGAGTGGGTATCCAAGGGTTTTGTGGCGGATTTGATCATATAGGGGGCAATGGAATAGTAGGTGTTCCGTCGATTCTACCGTGTTAGGGTCGCATTCACAGTACTGGCTGTCGGCTTTCTCGATGCTATGGAGAAATTGTCGAGTGCTGGTTAGTCTGCCAACTCTGGCTTGATGGATGATGACTGACTCGTTTCTGTTCAATTTCCTTCTTCAATATCTTTCCCCAAGGCTTTGTTGTCGCATCTAGATCTTCTCCATTACCCTTGTGGTTAGCCCTCCATGAATTGATAAAATGTCTTTTAAGGTTGGTAGAGACATCGAGCCCGATTTCTGTGCTGTTCTGGTCTAGGTGTGTGGCTTTCTCAGCTTCTTTGTCGGCTTCTTCGTTTATGGGGATGCCGACATCCGATGGGACCCATTGGAAGTGGAAATGGGTTTCTGGGTTTTGGATGATGAAGTCCCAAACTTGGTTAGTCAAGTGACTCTTTTTATTGTGGGGTCCTCTCGATAGACTTTCGATTGCAGATTGATTGTCCGATAGAATACGAGCACTTTTGACGATAGTAGTTATAGATATACTTGAGGTATTTAGTCGCCGCTACAATAGCTGTTAGTTCTGCTCGATATGAGGAGCTGTATTGCCCGGCTGCTTGACCACCTCTGGTGTTAATTTTACCTATGATGATGAAACCACCGCCTCCTAGTTCTGTGCTCTTCACTGCAGATCTGTCCGTCCAGATTTCTACGTCCACCGGTGGCAGCGTGACTAGGTATCTTTCTATGTTAGCTAGTTGATCTGCTGGGAGGTCTTTCTTGGATTTGGGTGGTGTTGTGTTCGTGTTGAAACTGGTGTAGCTCTACTTCCTGTCCAGGGTGGTGTTTTGCTGATGATCGTTTTCCTTTTTCTAGGGTATCTGTCTAGTTTTAGAATCTGTGCCGTCTGTGATCCTATTTCTTGCCATGTGTCATGGCTGTTCTTGAGGTGTTTCTTGTTTTCTGTCGTAACACTCATTAGAGTGGGTCTTCTGGATCTTTTCGGATGCTTTTCTCATATTTGATGGTTCCCTTTATTGTTTTACATGCTTGCTGACGGTATCTGTTTCTTTCTATTTTCACAGGGGTGTCCAATTTAGGGTTTCTTGGTAAGCGACTGACGTCGGCGTATTCGGTGATGAAGGCTTTGGCTTTCTCCGTGTCTGACTTAAGCAGTTTGGTATAGTTTTCTTTTGTTCTCAGAAGTAGGGTGCCTTGGACATTGTTTTTTGGTTTTCTCATCGAGGCTCTTGATAGTTCTCCATACTTTTTTGAGGTCTGTCCATCCGATAGGTCATTACTAAAAAAATCTTGCCATTTTTTTCTTTAGCCTCTTTAATACTTGATAGCTGCTTCAATCCATTTTTCTCTGTTTTCATTAGTGAGGTTTGCGGTTTTCCTAGTTACTTGGCGGTTGTGAGTTGCCTTTGCTAAGTTCTTCTGACCACAATGGCTTGGTGTCTTTCCTCGCACCACGGGGGATGTATTTAGGGGCTACTTTGGTGATGGTGTCTTTCAGCTTTGCATACATACTGGATGGGTGGTCCTCTTCGATATGTTTTCTGTGATTTCTTCCTCAATGGTGTTAGTGAATTGGTTCCAGTAAGCCTTATTATAGGACCACTTGGTGCGGCTTCTGCTAGTTTGAGATATTCCCTTGTTTATCTCGATAAGAATGGGAAGGTGGTCATTCCCTAGGTATTCGGCTACATTCCACTCAACAAATGGGGCTAAGTTGTCGGAGCTGATGGTAATATCTGGGGTTGATGTATTTCCCGTACCTTGATGGATGTGTGTTGGAATTCCTGTGCTCAACACCTCGTTGTTGTTATTTTCAACCCAATCTTCGATTTTTTTTCGATCTCGTCGGGTTCGTCATATTCATCATCCCACTTGGGGCTGTGTGCATCCTCCAGAATAATTGTCTTCGGTGTGTTCGGGAATGAGTTGGGGTCAAAATGTTGGTTCTGGTGTCATTTTCCCCCGTCCTGATTGGTGGGGCATATATGTTGTACACTTTGATTTCTACATTTTCCAGGTACGTGTAGGGTTACACCAACCCATTCAGTGGTGTTGTAATTGCTGGCGAATGGTGTTTCTGGTGATTTTGATATTTTATGCCACTTTTAACATATATCGCGAGGTCTCCACCTGTCAGTTTTCTGCCGGCCATTCTACCACATTTCCGCCTCTGGAACATTGGATCTTCATAACCCTTGACCCTAATGATGTCGATTGTTTGCAGTTGGACTTCTTGTAGTGCAATCAGGTCGATGTTATGGTCTGCAATCCACTTCTCCCGTTCAGTGATCTTGCTTCTGAGTCCCTGGCAGTTCCATTGTAGGGTCGTAACTGGTCCAAGGTTGGTCTCTACGTCTCCAGCCTTTCGAAGACGTTGACTACAGTAGGCTGGGTATCTGTAGTCAACCATCAAAAACCCAACACTCGTGTTGATTCCAAGGATGGACCCAGCGTTTGATGGCCATTTGGTCCGACGTCGCGTTGCTGCTGGTCGGTTCGGGTACCACCATCGGATAGATCCGTGAGGGTGGCCATCGTTGATACCCAATTGGCTGGCTCGCAATTGGCTTTGATTACTTATAGCACGATTTCTACGATGAGTCATCTGCATCACCGATGCGGCTCGATATCGAGCTATCGTCAAACGTTTTTAAACCAACTGAACTGAACTGAAACGAGATTGTTAACTGACCTAGTATAAGATAGATAATATACATATAAGGTGTCATATATATAATTTTACACAATATAAGATATATAAATTTAAACTATACATATATATATGTGTTTCTTTCTTAAACTTTTATTCTTATGCTGCTATTTTAGATAGATTAATTTCCAAACATTATGTATTTCATGTTTATACAATCGAAGTAATAGTTGTAAGTAAAAATGTATGTGTTAAAATTATATTTATATGTAATTATGACAAAATTCTTTTAAAGATACCTAGTTTTTACAATTTATGGAGGAGATAGCAAAAAATAACACCTATGCTCTATAAGTGCACTAATTTCATTTTATATGAAAGAGTTCATAATTAAACTAAACTTAATCATGCAGTATTACACAGGATGACTTAAATCGTTTTAACACAGATATTTATTATTCAACGTTCAGCTCATAGTTAAAAAGAGTAGTAAGACCAAATTTTAAAATATTTCGGACAATCTTATTAACAAGTGTGCAAAGGATCCGATAATAACAAGTACGAAGATCAAAATAAATAGAAGGTACCTCGGATGCATGCAGTATTTTCCGGCTGCACAGGGTGTACAGTTTTTCTCGCCCGTCCTACCCTCTGTTGTATAACCCTGGGGACAAGTTATTGGGCCAAGACTGGGGATTGGACAGATAGACCCCACTGGACAATGCAGACATGACGAACCATTCGAGTACTCTCCAGACTTGCAGGTCGTGGTTGCACTCGAAGTGCACTACGTGAGATAAGTTTGTACAGACAATGAAAACTGTATAGGGGTATTCAAACGGTTTATCTAACCTACTACATCACACAAAAACTAGATTGAAAAATATATTAACGTTATTAAGAGAAATTATAATTTCGACGGATATACTATTTCTCAAATAAATTGTGAACAACAACTGGATATCTAGCTGACGGAATAAATGTAACAAATTCATTTGTTAGCATCCTAAATTAGAAACATTATTTAGAAATTGTATTTAAAATATAGGTACATCAAAATTTTAAAAATAAATAAATTAAAAATATATTTTATTTAAGCCAAGTAAGCTAAAAAAGGAATTCTTCAATTATGCATATAGAAAAGTCGAAAGTATGTATATATGTACATTTAGTTAATAATTATAGTTATTATAGTTATATAGATATATATTAATTTATTGTGATAGTTGTTCCATTACAGAATAAGGAACTTTACTGGCACAAATATAGGCTACTGAATTGATCAAAATATTAATATTTGTGACTCACAGTATCGCCCCTCTTTAAATATTGATTATAGTTCTAGTGGAAAATCTTCAAATTTCGAAATATAGTGTCTTATTATTGACAGCGTGTGGCATTATTCGCAAGTAAAAAGTAATTTAATGTATAAGAACTGATGTGGTTTTAAAATATTATGAAATTTGAATTTGCATGAGTATATATAGTATGTATATACGGGTATATAATTGTAAAGGAATACTGTTTAGAAAACAATGAGTTCTTTCAAAAACTTCAACAGAAATATTAACTTTTTTCAGGATTTTTAAATTGAAAAAAGATGAATCACGCCTGTTTATTTTAGGTAACTTTTGAAATATTTCCATAAAAAAAAATGTTTTAATGGTAGAAACTCTTTTAAATATCTACTCAATAAGATTTTATTGACTCACTAATAAACAATATATATATATATATGGTTCATATAACCTAATTGGGGATGTTAATAATAACTTAAACGAAACATCAGTAATCTATAAAAATTAAAGTAATAAAAATGATGTATTATATATTTAAAATGTGCATAAACAAATTGAATAACTTTTTACCGCGTTTCCAGGTAGACATACTGAACACTCCGTACTTCCTGGCGGGCTGGTGGATCCTGATGGACAATCTTGTGGAAGATTTTCTCTCGAAGGACAATATTGTCCAGAAGGACATTTGGTACAGACTCCACTACCGGCCACAGCCGTATGCCCAGAATTGCAGGGCACTGGGTTACTCTCTTTAGTGGTACAGGAATGACCACCAGGACAGGCATGACACCGGATAACCACTCCCCCAAGGCTGTATTCGTTGGCTGGACAGTCTTGCGGTGAAGAATTAGGAGTAATACAGAATTTTCCCGCGGGACACGGAGAACATGTAGAGGCTCCTGCGAGACTATAGGTACCAGTTGGACATGCTGTGCAAACTGTCACTGATCCTAAACTGTATTTACCATTCGTACAATTCACGGGAGCCAATGCAGGATCGTTGCAGCTCTTTCCAGGAGGACATGGTTGGCATATAGATGATCCATTAGTTGATGAGTATGTTCCATTAGAACAAGTTAAACAGTTAACCATACCAGCAGAGCTGTATTTACCGGCAACACAGTCAACGGGGGTTGATGTTGTGACCAAACAACTTTGACCAGCTGGACATTGTTTGCAGGATGTTTCTCCAGTTAAATCCTAGTGTAAAATATGTGGTAATAATTGTTATCATATAAATATTACAGTGAGTTTATCATATATAATAAGACACGTATTTTCCAAACATGTTCAAGATACACATTGAATTCAATTTATTTTTCTTGAATTTTTTTTAAGTAACCAAAGTTTTTAACATCTATATTTGTACATATGAATATTGATTAAATGCATACATATTGACTCATTTTTTACTTTCAAACATTTGTATATTTCATAATTATCTCCTTAAACGATATGTTTCAATTTTTTATGGTCTGTCTTCTTAACAAAAAATAAGATCTATATTTACTTTTTAGATGATGCAAAATGAATAAAGATCATTTTATATGAAAAATACAAACTGCGATATGGATTATATTCAGTTTATTGCGAGTATACATTTTCGAATAGTAGTAACCTATTTTGTATATAACGGAATGGTTCTTTCAACCCCAATCAATTAAATAATTAATATTTGAGCACTAAACAAATACAATTGTTATGTTGCAGAGAGTAATTTACAATATAGAAACAATTTCCATTTATTGACAGACAACTATGATGCCAAAAACTATTTTTTGTGCTTAAATAACTATAGAAAGTGGATCTCCATTCCTCTTTTCATTTTATTAGAAGTAAGTTCTGTATATGTTTGCATAGGTTATCCAAATGAGTTATATAGTACAATAGATATATGTTATGATATTAGCATATATATATAGCATTAGTATATAAATATACATATGTATAAGCCTTGAACATCGGTTACACAAATAATTGATAATATTTCATGAATTTACATCATAGAAATGTACATAATATATATACAAGGCAGTTATGTATGTTTTTGTGAGTTAAAGTCAACAATATCATTCTGTTAAAATGGTAAACGTTAATAGATCAAGATTTAATTCCACCATGCATAACAAATATGATTTTTCCATTAATATATAAATCACATGTAAAGGCATGTTAAAAGCATATAGCAAAGCATTTAATTGTAATGCATCCATTCAATCACCCACTTGATATTCACCAGTAGAACAAAGTATTTTGCCCATATTGTTTCCGGGACAGAAAGCCCCCTTTGGACATAGCTCGCATAAGTATCCACTACCAGCATATTCTCTCGCTGGACAGGCCGTTTCATTTGAACTTTTTACTGGACAAGACATATTCGCAGAACACGGTTGGCACTGTTGGAAACCTTCTGGAGAAAATGTTCCAGCAGGACAATCAATCGGCATTTCTGAAGGATCAATACAACTCTGTCCTGCGGGACACAGAGAACATGCAGAGGCTCCTGCGAGACTATAGGTACCAGTTGGACATGCTGTGCAAACTGTCGCTGATCCTAAACTGTATTTACCATTCGTACAATTCACGGGAGCCAATGCAGGATCGTTGCAGCTCTTTCCAGGAGGA
>JAYRBW010061186.1:0-10457 GCA_036023295.1 Invenusta paracnida | reverse complement strand
ACCTGTAGCTGCCTTTTGTAATTATCTACTTGTTAGTTTATTTACAATAAAGATTATCTTATCTTATCTTATCTTATCTTATGTAACTATTATATGAAATAGTTATATAAAATGAATAAAATCATTGTTTGGGAAGTCGTATGAAATAGTTATACAAAATAAAAGTAATAAGTTGCCCATGGAATGCATCTGCGAAAACTCATGTCATAGATTTAATAGAATGATTAATTGCATCTTGGCATCTGTAGCGATAAATAATTTTTCTGTAACAAGACCAGAATATTCTGGGGGATGGGTATGGTTTCCCCTTGAGCTTTTAGAAGATTCTCCCTATAAGGAGAATTACTCCCTATGATTGTATACTTATAAACTAATATTTTCAAAATTCCTAGTAGGTATTCCTTACTATATTTTCATTTATATATATGCATACGTCATATAAATAATTCTAACATAAATATAGTTTTATCTTTGCCGATTATTTCAATAAATGTTTGACCTCTGCTCATGTTTTCTTAATTTTTTAGGCATCCATCCAAATAGTGTAAAAGTGTATTATTCAGTAAATACATATATTTGTTATAAACATACTGTAGATTTTTTATACATATAGTAAAACATTATAAAACGTTAGTATAGGTACATACGTAAATACAATACAGTAGCTACTTTTAATGTTTTACGTACAAATAAAAGTGTCTTTTATCTTTCAAACAAAAAGAAAATATGTCAGTATTACGATATGTCATACATAGAAATACGGTAAATACCTACTATACAGCAAGCAAAATTTTAACGGTCAGTGTTATAAAACATAAGTAGACAATATATAAAATAAACTGTAAAGTAGACACATGACTCTATTAATCATATCTCACTTTTATATGTTCCATTCAAAATTCAGCATTTTCTCTAATAAAACCGGTTAATGATGGCCGAACAATACTAGCGAGCCCCAAATTACGAACTGGATAGTTATCGAATTCTTGCTTTTGTAGGTAACTCTGACTGTTGCTATTATTGGTCGATGGATCGGTCGGTACCTGAAGTATGCTCAAGAAACCCTCTCTAATCACAGGGTCAGGAAGGCAGATACCCAAACACTCAAGTCGCAGTGGTTCTGCGAGAACAGAGTTGATAAAATCTCCTCGACACACTTCACCATTTTTATTTATGTCAAGCATTTCAATGGCGTGATCTTTGAGCATATCGACTAATTCTACAATCTCCGTCTCTGATTGGACAAGCAGTTGACTTCGAATTAGACGTACGATGTCAGGAATATTTAACTTGGGCTTGTTATTGGAGTAAACGCTAAATACGATGTTTGCAAGCTCTTCCAAGCTGCCTCGTAAAATAACTCCCAATGCAGATATCCACTGGAATTCGCTGATTATGCCTTTACTATCAGTATCAAAGACACAGAATAACTGGTCGATCAACGGAAGATTTGACACATCTAAACAATTTCTCAAAAAATCTGAAAATAGAATTTTGTCCATTGGACCACCGTACTTTTTCACTAACTGTTCGTGCATATGTTTCAAGGCTTCGGCTTCTAACGGATTAAAGTAACGCATAGTAAATAGTGCATTCGCCGATGCTAGGCGGCGTAAATTCTTTCTGTCCCATTTATTCTTGAGAGATGTCATTTTAAGTATATTAGCTAATTATAATAATAATATGTAATAAGATTTTAAGCATAAAGTATTTTTAAAATTTATCGATTTGTATAAATTCAATACCATTTAGGATAGTTCTAGATCATAGAAACTTAACATAGAATATTAGATGAAGCTGAAGCCAAGAACAAGAGCGTTAGAAATTAGCTTGATAGATGCTAACAGCTTTATTAGATGATGCGGTAGCATCGTCAAGCCAAGAATAAGAGCGTCAGCAATTAGTTTGAGAGATGTTAACAGCTTAGTCGTTAATGCTAAGGAGAATAGACTTATTTTTAGTGTCCATACATCAGGCTAGAATGCATTAAAAAAGTATTTTTGATATCCGCGTAATCGCCAAGCACTAAGGAACAAAATGCACCTGAGATGAACTTATGAAACACTTTCAAGATATTTTTTAAAAGGGGTCAATTTCAATGAAAACTGTTTCTTCTTCTTCTTCTTCTTATCTAAACAAAAATGACTAAGTCGCAAAAATGAAAACCATGAAAGGAGTTTCTTAAAATAAAAATATTGAAATAATATTCATGATAGGAAGTACAGCCATTAAAGATAAGTATATAATGGTATATATATAAGTATATAAGGGTGCCAAGATTTAAAAACAAAATCTTAAAATTATATTGATGATACATAGTACATAGCTATCGAAGAAATCGATATAAAACATGGCGCCAAGATATAACTGTTACAATACTTTCTGTTTAAGTATGTAAATAAATGTTTAGATCAATATGGAACATTATAGGTATACTAACGTATAAACTGTAAAATTCATAAAAATATGATAACAAAAATTACAAAAAATTCTTGGCATTGGGACATTTTTATAAAAACAATAAAACCCACATGAATGCAAAAGAGATTGTTTTAAGTAAGACAATTTTTATAACCTAGTAAAATAATATATTTATACCATTGCCACGATAATTTTTGTTGTCATATATTCATGATTTTACAGTTTAGAGGTATACCTATGTTCAATATTGATCTATAGGTACATTTACGCATTTTAGACAGAAAGTATTGTAACAATTATATCTTGGTGCCATGTTTAAACCAATTTCTTCGATGACTGTAGTATGTATCATCAATATCATTATAACCATAGAGTAATGATTATACATTAATCATTACTCTATGATTATAACTTTTGTTTTTTAAATCTTGGCGTCCTTTTTATATCGATTTTTTTATGGCTGTACTTTATATCATCAATATCATTTCCACGTTTTTCTTTTGAGGTGCTCGGTTCTTGGATTTCATTTTTGCGACGCAGTAGTTTTTGTTTTAATACTATTAGTCATAGAGTAATGATTAATGTATAAATATTAATGATTATAATGTATATAATTATTTTCTGCCATTAGTGCTTTACCATTCTGTACATTTTAACATAAACTATATTGTTTATCTGTCGGTAAAAGTGTACAATTTAAAGTAAGTAAAATCAATTTTTGCAGTTAATATTTTCTGAAATTTTATGGCTATAAAATAGTAACAAAATAATAGAAAAACTGTTTCTCATGCATTTATAAATTACATAAAATTTATTACTTTGAAGTAGATAAT
The DNA here is from genome assembly GCA_036023295.1 of Invenusta paracnida. Lineage (NCBI taxonomy): Eukaryota > Metazoa > Platyhelminthes > Proseriata > Coelogynoporidae > Invenusta > Invenusta paracnida. Next base: position 7,203 of record JAYRBW010061186.1, on the reverse strand, counting down.
TTAAATAGTAAAATATAATGACAAAATTAAAAAAAAATTAACGTATATATTTTTGATATAATAATGCTATTTTCGGATTTTACCCTATACAGATTCGTTTAACTGGTCACAGTAGCGATAAAAGAAACGAGCGATAGACTACAATCAATTAGTTGACTGCTTCAAGCCACTAATATACAGAAGTTTACATAGAAATAATCCTAAAGAAGGGGATAACTTAAGTTTAAGATGTTAAAATCTTTATATTTTTTATTAGGAAATTTTTCGATCTATATCTCGCTAGGGTAGGTATGCTTGAATCAGGTAGCATTGAATCGGCATAATTTACAGTCCTTTGATACTCATATCTCTTTCTCCAAGCATTTTCCATTTGCAACCATATCCTTCGAAATAGCATAACTTACCCTTACTATTGTAAATACTGCTGCATATACAGATCCCCCCCCCCCCCAGAGTTACAAAAGCAACCTCACCTGTCCATTCGTTCACCCGGAGTCCTCGATCATTATAACATTTGCCCAGGCAAAGCAATTATTCTCAGTGATTTCAACTTTCATTTCGACAACGACCTGTAGGGATACTAAGCTAATATGTCAAACCTTGTGGTTGTTAGACAACCAGAATCTAACTCAACTCGTTTCCCTACTCACTCCCACTCAAACATTCGATTGTACATATTATAACCGATAATTCAACTATTTTTTTAACGAAGGAAGACTCGACAATGCAAACTAAATTACATCGGCAGTAGCAGCACTAATAGTCAAGCAAAACGCAAACAAACTAAAGAAAACTGATGCCAAGAACCACACCAAAGGGATATGGTCTGAAGCCAACAAAATAACTGATAAAGTTAAAGACTCCAACCAAATACGAAGTCTTCTCACATCTGATAATATCAACAACCATTACACGATAATTTCTACTGACGATAACTATGTACCACCAGCCTACTGGCCCACCACCACAACAGAACACCTACTTTGAAATAGAAGAAATACATCAGGCCTTAAAGCATTTAAGGAAGACTGCCACCTGATAATATGCTATCCTGGTTTGTCAAAGCATATGCTATGTTTCTATGTGAACCAACCACTCAGACCTCTTCAACAAATCGATGAGCACCTCAACACTAAACAACGGAAAAGAGAAATAAATATGTATAGTAACAGAGTACATAGACAGATAATTGGGCAATGGAGACGTAATGAATGTGAGAAAAATACAAATATTACAAGAAAAAAAAATTAATTAAAGCGACAATTAAAATAAACAACACCAAAATGTTGGCGCTGCTTTTAAAAGACAGTTTTGCTTTTGAAAAAAGGTTCCGGAAAAATGGTGAGTAATTGACACTATTTTAGAAAAAAATGGCTGATTGGGTTCAGCAACATAAAAATTCACAAAATTAGTTCGAAATAGACAAAATAATATGGGGAAGAGTTAGGTACAGGTTAGAACCGAGAGGAATGCGGTAAAAAGAGTTAATAACAATGATACTACACACGATACAATGAAATAATAACATGATATGAACAGTTGATGTCGTGGAGTTCTGAAAATGGTTTACCTTTTTCTTCCAGACACAAGTTGGGCGCCTATTTGAAACATTCTAGCGTAAGAGCACGGAATAACCAGTAACATAATACAAAAATAAATATAGTTTAATACAGTGTTTAAAGAGTTCCACACAATCACCAGTATATTTGAGTATATAAAGGATGAGTTATAATAATTTTCATGATTTAAACCAAATGAAAGATTTTTCTACAAAACCTGTAAATTTCAATATTTTACATTCAATTTTTACTATTTATCGAAATCGATGTAAAAAGAAAGAAAGCAGTCAACTATGGGATAACTATATAATCTCACAAGAGATAAGAAAACATATCCTGATTTAATTATAAACTATAGCAGTAATTTCACGTTAGAGTGGAAAATGGTGATTGACAAATCTTATTTAGTTTCTCATTTTTACAGCGGTGTTCAAATTTATAATTATTTATCTTTCTATATTGTTATTTACGCTTATAAAATAAATGGAATTTTTTGTAATATTTTGCGTAAGAGTAATTAATATCAAAAAAAGAACGACAGCGTTGTAAAATGCAAGTATTAAGAAAACGAGTTCAAAGACAAGGTGCTCAAAAAATATGTTTTGCTTCATCCAAGGACTTACTTCCATTAAATATAAAGCTGGAATAGTAGTCTTTTTTTCTACAGATCCTGTCGTATTAAGTTCCCAGAAATACTTAAAAGAACTAGAATTCCTAAAGCAAATCCTCGGTGAGAATACCTATTCAAAGAAGTCCGTGGACAAACACACCAATATTGGTGAAAGGCCCGAACAAGTGCCAAAGGTAAAACCCAAAGAATAATGCATCAGAATTTAATGGACTTTTACTAAACGTAGCTACTAGTAATAACAGTTATAATTCTGTTATTCTTAACCTCACTACTTGCTTACCTATCAATAGTGTAAAAGACAAAATACGTATATTATATAGATAACTCCAAAATCTTTTTTGATATATTACATTGCGGGTGTAGTTACATATTGGTCGGTCATTAGGTAAATCGTCTGTCAGAACAATTAAAGAACATTTACCAGCTTGTCTCTACCGTGGAGATAAAAAACAATGTAACTCTGCAATCAACAAGCAAATATACTAGACAATAGTAGTACAACTTCTGAGTGTATTTGATTTTTGTTTCCAAATTCCGTTTATACCTGGAGATGTTGTTTCTGAAATTATATGTTAACGAGTAAGTGTGACTAATCTATTAAATTATTTGTTGATGATCGAAGTTATGCATATTTAATCTATCTATAATAAGCCTCTATAATAATTTATCTAATCTATCTACAAGTAAGTAATAATCCGTAATAATTAATAGTCTCTTATAGATCAAAATACAATTTATACAACGTTTCATCAGAGTAAAATCCCAGAAAAAATGACTTATAATAGTTTAGTTTATTAACAGTTAATGTAAAGTAAATACATATATAATAATAATACATCATAAGCCATATACTAGCAGAGTTAACAGCAGCAACCATGTAACATGAATTTGAAACATCTTCATTATATCATCTATATTCACTGTCTATGTTTATGTATTAGTAATACGATACATAATACATATTAGTAACAATGTAGTTATGCAACATATTCATATAAAAATAATATTTTTTTACATATATTGAAATATTATTAAGTATAGGATAACTACCTGTTTTAAGGAGTTAAGCGTTTAATATACGAGACGCAGACGAGTATATTGATCGTTTAACTCAGATGGAATAATACTTAAATAAACAACTGCTTGTTAAACGTTAAACAACTGTTAGTAAGTGGTAATATAAATACAAAATAGCGACTACAATAAATACATGATAACATGCAGATAGGTTTATACAATAATAAATGTTATTGAAAAATCAAAATTATGTGAATCGACGGTAAAAAAATTGGATTACACGGTTTAAAAAATATATAAATTAGTTAAAGATTATATTCCAGACAAATGTATAGGTATATTACAACAATCGAGTATATATATAGAGAATATATTATACAATCTGTAACAATTTAAATAATGAGCGATAGAACATTAAATCTCATGGAAAAAAGACATACGTATATGCATGACCTTTTTTTAGATTATATACCCTTTTCACACTTCATTACAATATAACATTTTATATTATTATTATAATGCTTTCATAAAGAGCTTTAAAAGTATACTTTAGCTTAAAACCTATATTTTAGCGTTCAAATAAAAAAATAACGTTGAATCAGATAATTAGATTCGATTATATGTTTAACTATACTCTGTGGGCTCTATTAATAGTCAGTAAACAATAATTCAGGATATTTTTAAAGAGTATAATCTTTACAATAAACAACATATGCAGTATAAATGCATAGTGCATTAATGGTAAATAACATATGGAATCTCTTTCATGGAATATGAATAATGATACATGATATTAAAATAAAAATGTTTTGTATATAAGAAGCCATGATAATATATAGACTAATAGCAGATTAAAATCAGAAAATCCAACTTATTGACGAATGAATACATGAAATATAAGTCAATTACCAACACATAATTCATTACATTTTTTATTTTTATTTTAATTATTAATATATTATGTGTTATATCGACACTCTATGGATGTGTCCGTGTAATTGCTTTTTAAGAAATTTAGGCATTTCTTTCGTTTACAAGTCTATCATAGATCACAGGCTAGTCTAGCTTCGTCCGGCGATTGGCTCTAGTAGCGCTGGGACCGGTCCAAGCTTTGTCGACGGACCACAAACACACCATCACTGTCACCCCCGCGGCCTTGACTCCTCGAAGGACGCAATCGTCGCCCTCCTCCAGTACCCGCCCGACCTTTGCTTCCCAGCCCAGCTGAAGGGCGACGTGGAGGTCGTCTACCCCAATTGTCGGTTTCCTAGCAACCAGACAAAGAAACCATGACAGATACAAATTAATGATTGTGTACATAGATTGTATATTAGATATTTTGTGGATCTTTATCTATAGATTAAATTGATTTAATATATACATATACAAATGCACTATTAAAAAAATTGGTTTAATTATAATTCAATAAATCTATTTATATTCCGTCTAGGTAACGATCAAATTGATCAGATCTCTCAAATTGAATAATATTTGAAATTATTTGAACCCCCTATGAGAAAGAAAAGATTAAAAGTATATGAACAAAATATCGGAGATTACTAAATTAAGTATATAGATATATTGAATAGTATAATATATGCATGCAGATTTCCTTATACTTTTTCACGTCATGTATTAACATTATTTTATACACCTATAAAAGTTAGTTATAATAGAATGTTCTATACATAAGTCAATTATTAATTTATACATTTACATGCAATTCGTCTTAAGAACTTTAGTAGTAGTAATTAAATCTTTTTATGTTGTATAAAAGTATTATATCAACAGGAATGACAGATAATTAGTTTATTCTGATGAAATCCTCAAATGAGGATTACATACATTAAAGACTGAAATATTACAAAAAAAATCCTCACTAATCAAATCTAATGGAAAACACTGCACTAATGACAAACTATGGGTTAATATATAATATACATAGAATATATAATAGATTAATAGGAGGCGAATAATACTTAGAAATATCTGAAAATCATGTAACATAATGTGGGAGAAATTAAAAAGGTAGTTCATCAAGATAAATATCAGCACCAAACTTAGTAGGAATAATCGCATTCGTAAAATAATTTAATATAATCAAACCATATAAATAAACTATAAATATATAAACTACATATATGTATATAGTGGGACGAATAAGCTGGCGACATAATGTTAAATTTAACAAAAGCACAAAATTAGCTCACATGTGAATTGTGCCTTACATGTTGTGTGACTCACAAAGCGTTCTTATAAAATATTTTAATAATAGACCATAGAGTATTAATAATTTATTTTTATTAGTCATCATTCTTAGTTATTTCAATTAATTGTGAAAAAACTGTGTTCGCTGCATTCATTTAGTTTAAAATTCAATTGTATTTATTCGTATATAGTTAATGCAATTAATCCTGAAATTTACTCCACATTACAATCAATTAAAATTTATTATAATTAACTTGCACTTTTTTTGGTCATTCATGTACTTAATTGCTATAAAGTGAAATATAATTATGCATATTTTGTGACATTTTTCTGTCAGCAATACATTTTTCCTTGTTACTTCATTCATTTGTGAAGTCTTTATTAAGAATTTGTTGCAAAGAAAACACTAAACATATTATGCATAATATTATATACAATATACCTGTGTATTTATATTAAAAAGTAAATAAAACTAATTATTTATTTTATTAATTTGACTGTGATTTTATTACAATAATAATTGTTTAATGTAATCAACACTTAAAAATGACCATTTTTTAATGATTCCTTCAGTGTCATATTCAGTGTCAAAATTAAATCAGAATCAAATTGTGCTTTTGTGAACACAATTTGATTACATCTGTATGCTTATTTGCCCCACTAATATTCTTGTTTTTATAAACTATAAAACTAATAAAAAATAAATATAGTAGTAAATGAAGCAAACAGGAGATAATATAGATCCAATATACAATATTTGTGTCAGCATATAAAGGGTATAACAATACAGTTTGAAGCTTTCAAATAGGAATTTGGTAGCATATAGAATGTATAAGCGTTCTTATCTTGATTATTGATGTATTATTTAGCAAAACAACGAAAACAACGAAAACAACGATGCAATTAGTATCTTGGAAAGAGTATCCTGAAATACTTACACTTTCTTTTGCTAATTTTCGCATAACCCGCATAGTTGTCTGTAGATTTATAACAGATACAGTATTAAATAAGCAATTAAGATAATACACATTATCAACTTCATAAATGCATAAATGCACAAATATACACAAGGTGCGAAATTTATATACATTTATGAACAAACACAATTTACAGATAAATTTTATATTCCAATTTAAGTGATTGTATCATCTTTATGACATATATGTACTTAACTACTACTTAAATAACTACAGTTATTTGTTCTATAGATTTTACCTAGTTTTATTGTTATTTAGTTTTTGTTAAATGTTTATGACAAATTAAACATATTATATGGATTTTAAAAATATTATATAGGCTCATTATTGCTTGAAACGAAATGTTTTATTCAGATTTTTAAACAGGGGGTTAAATACTAAACTGAAACCCGAAAACATTACAATTAAAACCCCAGAAAGTGTAATATACTACAAAGATCGTTTGTTTACATAAATAAAAAGAAATATCTATAATGGCACCAGTGTTACTTAAAAGATTCTTTATAACATGAAACATAAGGTTAATAATTTATTTACTTTAAGCGCTACACAATGAATTAGTACGTAACATACAAAGCTATCGATACTCAGAAAGGATTTTGGTTAAGGAGTGTACCTCGGATGGTTGGTAAGCAGCGTATTGTTCCAGTTGGGCATTGAGGTGCGTTATTTCTCGTCGATACTCGTCAAGTTGGCCTTCCAACTTTTCTCGTTTGAGGCGTTCATAGTCCAACTGACTCTGTTGCTCTTCAATCATCCTGACAGACGGGGAGGAGGCGGGGGGGGGGGGGAGGAGGTGCTTAAACTGGTT
>JAYRBW010061185.1:0-10457 GCA_036023295.1 Invenusta paracnida | reverse complement strand
TATAGTCTTAATCATAACATGTTCTAACTCTATCGTCTTAATCATAATTTGTTCTAACTCTATAGTCTTAATCATAACATGTTCTAACTCTATCGTCTTAATCATAATTTGTTCTAACTCTATAGTCTTAATCATAATTTTTCGAATTCTGGCTCCTCTTTTACGTTTTAAAATTTAAAATTAATTTTGTATCTTTATTCACTAATATTTGTTCAGTTTCTTACATTTTTTAAAAACATTAATATATAGTCTTTTAATTTGTTGGCTGATGAAGCTGCTGGTTGCAGCGAAACATTTGGCCTTTTTAATAGATGCTATTTTATTATTTTTTTTTTGTAAATCAATTAAATCCACTGCCCGGTTGTTTCAAAATATACAATATTAAAAAAAGTAGGGAGATCAGTAAAACGGAAGAGTTGGCGCTGGTTTTAATTTGTCGGTGGTATCAATTTAAAACGTTTTCTAAACACACATAAATTACACTAACGTTTCCACTGAAAAGTACGGATTTGAAGATATACTTAAAAACTATGTAGATCTAATTACACAAATAGTATTCTATATATTCGTATTTCTCGAATTAAGTACACTGCAGAGAGTCCGAAGTTCCGCACCATAACCTACTTTTCCAATAAAGAACCCGATTTCCTACCTTATTACGTTCTAGACCTTAGAATTTGTGCAAAGAATGCTTGGAAGTGATTTCTAGGAGTTTGTTATTCTGGATACCGTTTGATTCTTATTCAACTCTCCCCTTTTCTAAGTATGTGTATGTGTGTGTGGGTGTTGGTGTGTGTACATAAAGAGTATTAGTCATCTATTAACTGCTCCATTCTTCTATCTTTTTCTCTCTTCTCTTTTCAGTGTGCTTGCATAATCTTTGTAAGCTATCTATGTGTTAAATTGTGTCCATAAGTGTTTCAAAATTTTACTATTTTTAACGAAATATTTTAAGAAGTATTGTACAAGTATCTTGTACATTTGAGAAACTTATTTATAGGCATTTTAAAGTTTTTTTTATGGCCTATATGATAAGTATATAATATATCCATTACAATGTTAAGCATTCTTGCTATACAATTTTATTTTTTACCAAAGGCATTCCTTTTTTTAAGAACATATTGTACTTAATTAATGTATGCTTATTCAAATACGCTACATGTAATTACATGTTATGTCTTTTTATTCATTTCTGTGAAGAATGAAGCTTTATTCTTTTATGAATGAATATAAATGAAAATATTCGTTTATTATTGCTTTTAATTTAGTTTTTGTAATCAAATTTCATTAATACTGAGGTTAAGGAAGCTATAGTCAATATTTGGAATTAAAAACCCGCAAAAATATAATTAGTTTACTCTCCCGTAAATTAGTTGAAACCATTCTGAACTATCGGATGTATACCTTTTTTCAACTTTTTTAATACATTATATTTTCTTTGAACGTGGTCTATTTTACATTTTCTAAATTGTGAATATTCTTTTATTTATGATGTGTTTAATTAGTTATATTACTCATATAAACGGTGTTTGTCAAATATTATTTTAACTGTATTTCATGTATCTTTTTCCATACACAAGTACTTTAGCAATAAATTAATTTATCTATTTATTATTTCAAATAATTAAAATTTACTTAACTTTCTAATAATTCCATTGCCATGATCTTATTCCTTTGCATCCTGCATAATGTATGAAACGTTTCCTTAAACTCTTAATATAATATGTCAAAATATATTGGCAAGAAATTTGGTGCGTGTTTTAAGCTAGAGTTTTGCGTAGGTTTTTATTTAGTTTATTTATCAGTGTCTTATAGATATTTTACCATCGTTTTTGCTGTTGACATTATCTATTACTATGTCATCTAATTTTAGACCATCCGGTTTATTTTAACATATTGTAAGATTACATAAATATGTTTAAGAATAAAAAGTTGGAATTGAATTAAACTCACTGTATGCACAATATTTTATATGCTTTTCCTGGGGATTTGTGTGCGTACACCCTTAGGCTTTATTGTCTTTATTTATATAGTAACGGGAATAACTCGACAGGTATCGGAAACTATTCGTAATAATTGATTTATAAACGGAGGAAATTACCGCTGACTCCGAGAATACATGTTCCAGAGACTTGCCCACACATATATACTAATATAATTTTCCTCTACGATTTTGGCGACAGGAAAATTGGTGATTAATTATATTACACAAAAACCGTTTTTATATTCTCCAATATATGGGGAGTGTTGTACAATTATATTTTATTCATTAGCTTTTTTGTTAGTACACAGTAAATACGTGTTACTTAAATTAAAATAGTACTAGTATATTTTTTACACAACTTGTAATAATTTTTTTTATGTTAGACAATGACATTAGGATTTTTAAACGTAAGCTAATTTTAGAGTATAATTTATTATCCTTGCTGCCGTCAGAATAAAAATTGCTCGTGTCGGTCATATTCCGGTTTCACTTTCGTTTTTACTTGTCTTAATTTTTGTAAATTCGATTCGCAGATTTTACTTCCTCGTTATGGACTCAACTGACGGGATCCAAACGCTACACCTAACGGATGAATATCACAATACCATTGATTTGGAGGTGAGGAACTATTCATTTTATATACATAAATACAAGTATGATATAATTAATTTTTAAATTAACCCGGTATTAACCCACTTTCAAACGAGATAGTCAGGTATTAGTCTTGGACTAACCTTAAGGTTTAATACTTATGAGAACAAAATGGCGGGGTTGGTCAGGTGTTAATACTTGACTTGACACTAGTCTAATCTTTTGGACTAATCCACAACTTTGACCTCACCCATTGTAATTTTTCACCATTGTAATGTAGTAATGGTATCATTTAGACTTGTCGATTTTCCTTCTTTTATATAATTTATTCACAAAAATTTGTCTCTATATCGATTATTAAATATTGTTTAATTAATTTAATTATGTTATTATTTTTTAATGCGAAAACTTTTTCTCTTGGAATATCTATCTATATTTCTACATGACCTCTTTTATAATACATATTTTTTTAATAATTTAAATGCTAAGAAAGCACTACATTTCTTAAAATTGTATGTATTATTTCATTCGATTAAATATTTATTTGAGCCTCAAATCCTTTGTTTTGCTTAATTTTTTCAGCTCCAACGCAGTCTTGAATCCATTTGTTTTGTCACTTTCAACAACAAAGACGACTTCATATTCGCAACGGGCTCTTCCACTGGCGTAGTAGAGGTGTTTAATAGATCCCTAACTGTTGTAAGTGTACGTTTGATAGAATTTGCTAGCTGTGAGTTTTAACATAGACATAACTGTTAATTTTACTAAATATGTCATGTTAATATATGTTCCTATATGTTAAACATTAATTTTTGTATCTAAATCAATATTTAATCGAAGGATATGTTTTTTCAGGCACCTACTTATATTTTACATTACGATCGATAAGCTTAAATGGAATATTTCAGGATATTTTCTTATACATTTTCTTAAATATCTTTAATATTTAAAAATATAAAATATAATTTGAGTAATAATTATTTTATTAGGCAATTTTCATCCTTTAGAAAATAATCGCCAATATATATATATTTTTAAACGCTATTTTAATTTAATTAATTTTATTATATATATATAATATTCCAAACTTTATATATTTAATATTGAGGACATAATGACATCATTATTATTTACTTTTTAAATTTGATTCTAAAATTTTTATTGACTACTTAGTTGAAACTTTTTGAAACTTTTTTTTAGCACTTGAGCATTAATATCTATTAAATGTCTATACTTAAGCATTCTTATCGATTTATTATAATATGCTGCAATCCCTTCCATTTTTCATAAGACGATATACACTTTTAGTACTTAAGCATTCCTATTGGCTAATAATAAGCTACAGTCCCTTTTCTTTTTCTTAGCTTGCGATGTACATTTTTATTACTTAAAAGCATTGTTATTGGCTAATAACATGCCACTATTTCTTCTCTTTTCAGTTGGCTATGTACACGCTGCCAGCTCCGCCAGTGACGATGACGTGTATCAGTAGTAAACCATCTTCTACTACTTTATCCCCCAATTATTCGCTTCTCGTCGGTGACGCCCAGGGTAATGTCACCTTCCTACGTCTTCACTTTATGGTGGATCTCAAATAGGCACTTGATTGTACAACATGAACAACTAAACAACCATTAATAGTAGTCTGTTCCGCCTATATTTCCCATTACTACTACATATTTATTTTATCACTAGAATTTGTCTGACTACATTAATATTATCGGCATTGCATTATGAACTTTAGTATATCATGTTTACTATTAAGCAAATTTGTTAGACTTTTCATTATAATATTTTATTGAGTTACGCTTTTTGATATTCTTGTTGTTTTTCTTTCTGTTTCCTTTGTTCAACATTTCACTGTGATTTTTGTAATAGTACTATAAATTATTTTATTAAATAAAGCTCATTTTACTTATTAATTTCCCATCTTGTTCTTTCCAGTTTTGTAATTACATATGTGAATTAGGAATAGTGTTTTAACTATAGCAATTCATTCATGCAGTTTCCTATGTATTAACATTACACTAGAAAATACCATTTTGGTAAAACTAAGCTACATTTATATAATCACTTAAAAATATCTCAATAAATATGCTATTTATAATTTAGGTTTTAAGGTGATCGAACTCAAGGCTTTTTGATTTTGAATACCACTTAAAATTTAATTAAGTCAATTAAATTTATCTGTTAAAGAATTTTAATTGACATAAAATGTTGTTAACATAGTCTCAATCGTAATTTATTTAATTGCGACTCTTCTTACCTTTTAAAATTGCATAAATAATTTCTTATCGTTATTCACTATATAGTTTATATTTCAGCTATTTTTATTATAATGTCATAACCATAGAAATCAATCAATATATACATAGAATAGCAATCTAAATTAATTCCATTAAAAATATATTGTGCATTTGCGAATATTGTAAATATGAAACATTTAAGTATATTATGCTATATTGTTTGCATATTCTTATAGAAAAAATATATATTGAATTAAACGATTACCATAGTAAGTCTATGTGAAAAGATAAATGAGTATAACTCTATGATGCAACTATTTTATAACTCAATAACATTAATTCACAGGCGGTCAGATTCACCGGTATGGCCTATATTTGACCACAAACTTTTTTCTTCAAATTGTTATGCATTAAAGCTAATCTATAAATATAAAGTAAAATAAATATCTGTGGTCATGACGCATAAATGCACTAATATATACACACATTCTATTTGTTGCTACCTAGTTTATATATACTTTTCTATTGGATGGTAATATATTTTATATAATTGCAATGTAAAATAAAAAAAATTATTTAGGATTTTGTAATTTTCTATATATCCTGTATTTTCCATAGATCAAAATGTATTAATTTTGCAAAAATGGCCGCCACAGCCACCAGGGGACAGTTGGGCAATGCCTCCCCATCTACATTTGTTCATAATATATTGGTCCACCTCTTTGCCAAAATTAGTACTTTTATAAAGGAATGCACAATAGGTTAGCTTACGATATATGCTATTATGATATATATATTCAGAAGTTTGAGATATAATATAATATGCAAATATAATCTCTCTCATAATACACAATCAGGAATGTTATTTTAGGTTAAAAAATCATCTTTCGAACACGTTTTCTTACTTATTACTATGACTAAATATATTTATATATATGCAAATATATAATGTATACATGAATATAAATGCCTCAAACAAAATGTATAATTATGAATATATTTGACTATGTATGTGAGAAACTAAATAACATATATTCATCTTATTAAAAAAGTGGACATTCAAGAAAAATATGACATTGTGTTGAATTCATTAAAACAACCATTAACGAATATATAGCGTTAAATAATACACAAAATATGCAATTAAAGAGAACAAATAATTAATAATCACAAGATTAGATATTAAGAATATGTTTTTTTGTAAATTTTATTTAATTTTATTCATTCATAGATCCATTATTTTATTTTTTTATAAAATAATTTATACAGTGTTATAATGTAGACAATTACTTTGACCTATCCATAACCATACCAAGCTATTTATCATAGCCACGAACCGAGGGGGAACCCAAGAATACAACTTATAATTGGGCTATAGTGCTAAATTTGGCATGCTGGTAGACCAACATGTTCTACAGCTGATTCAATCATTATTTAAAAATGAAATTAAGAAATCTTTATTTAATTTTCAAATAAAAATATAGTAAAAAAATAAAAATTTATTTTTCCTTATTTTAAAGATTTATTTGAAATAAATAAATAGTCTGAATAAGTAATAATCATAGACTTCAATAGAACAACTAAAATTAACAAGGTAATTAATTTAAAGTCTATGGTAATAACTGAATATATCTTTTATTGTATATTATTATCCATTTGTCATGTATATTTTAGATATAATTACATTTTATTATATATAAATTATGTACATAATTTTCATGCTATATCAGGGGAATAAAATAAATACAATACAATAAAATGTAGATGCTCTGCATTTATACGATATTATCAGGTATGCATATAACAGCTGTTTTTCTAACTATGTTTCATTGATAGAAAATTAGACGCAAATTAGAATAGAGGGTGATGCACTCTGAGGACTCTATAGCATGCCCTTGAAGGTAATAATGTCATGAAAAAGTTATTAAATATTGTTAAACATTTTAGGAAAAGTCACTGGTTCCACACGTGTGCCTACTTTTAAGTACCTTGTACCTTTTATTGCATACCTATATAAGTATCTCGAACATTAATTCAAGCACGTTTTTATGTATGGGTGTGAATGATGGTAACTATGAAATGTTGTTGAAAAATACTTAGACACAAGAAAGTGTTAAAAGGCCACTTAAGACGTCTTATAAATCCTATAGACATTTATTTTAAAAGATTTTTCAGTAGCAAATGTACAATTTTTTACTAAAATATCCTAACTTTACATGCCTCAAAGATTTCATCATATGCTTTGTCTTACTATTTGGTTTGATACAATGATATAATAAATTAAAATAGGTTAAATAATGTATATAAAGTAAATAATGCCGTATAAAAAAATTTATAACTTTAATGGTATATGTAAATAAATTATTTCAATATTATTTTCCAAATAAAATTGTATATTAAGTCAGCACACATTATTCATATATCTTATTGTATGAACAAATAACTGGACAAACCAACATATACTACGTCAACAATTATGTCAAGCAAGTGATACTGTGTTTCTATTAGAACATCTGCATCTAAGAAACATGAAATAAATAAATATTTTATTTCATGTGTTTTAAAAAAATTGTGTTATTTTATATAAAATCAATGGATTTATTCTCGATTTATCGAAGATATATATCCATATTATCTTTGTTGGTAATTGATGCGCTAAATATTAACTCTTTATTCAATAAAAATAAAAGTGAAATTTTTTTAACCTTCCTATAAAACCTCTTTTGTTTACAAGAATTATGGTGCATTTAAACCTACAATATATGTATATATTATTTATAAAAGATAAATTCAACATATTAGTAGTAAACAAGTGTAGATAACGCGATCGAATTGGACATAATAACATCAAATATGGAGACTTATATAACAACTTGTTTTTAATTCGTAATAAAAATATAACAAAGAACAGTCTTTTTAGTTATGGATTCGGTTAGAACATGATTAATTTTAATAAAAGTAATATTTTCTCATCGTTAAATAATTTTTTATCGCAATATTTGTTTTTGAATTTATTTTTATATTTTAAAAATTTTATACGTTATAAATTTGTTGACAAACTTTGAAAATATAGATGACAAGAAAAATGGAAGCCTTTGTGACAAAATGAAGTTACAGAAATGTTTTTTTTTATAAAGTGTCAATTTCACTCTCTAAAATGTTTTTTTGATATATAACGTCTTATTTTATGTATAATCTTGCTTATTAATTAAATGTATTATTACCTTACCTGCTATATGTAATAATCTTAGAAAGCTTTTATTAGATTCTTGCATCAGTTAATTTTTTTGTTCATATTATCTTATAAATTTTATATATATATATATGTATAGGTGTGTGTAGGTGTAGGTGTGCGTATCTTTATATACAGATACTTATACATTAATTGTAAAAGGATACATTTAGACGTAGGAAATGTTGTAATATTTTTTTTTTACAAAAATCGAATCAAATTTCTTCTACGAAAAAGCATATATATTACAATATAAAGTAAACTAAGAATTTCTAAATTAAAAAAAAAGTATTTTTACAACCACATTTTAGGTGATAAAAAGTCTCATCAGTGGTATCTCTAACAAACTAAAATAATTGGCTGTATAATTTATTATATTATACCATTGTCGAGTATAGAAATATCATCATCAGGTTAGAAGCTATTAAAGCTATCAGGTAAAGATATACTATTATTATAACGTGTATGATATATGTATATGATTATTATGTGCACTGTTTTAGAATAAAATAATTGAAAACACTTCAATTTTCTCATGAAATTCTGTGTAGCATAGAATTTTTTACTGCGTAGGTAATTGTGCATATAATTTATCATGAATTTTACTGGTGTAAGTCCGTTCTTCGCAGTGAAAATTTCAATTTTTAAAATTAAGTAACCCATTTTTAATCGGTTAAGCTCATTTTAAATATTACTTACAAACAATGAATAAGTTCTTTTAAAAGCAAAAATAAATAAATCTGTGTTTTAATTTACTAGAAGAAACAGGAAATTCAGTACAAATTCAGTTTTTTCTAATTGATTTATTTTCTTAATTAAGCAGAAATAGACAGTAACGCCGTCGCTATTAAATAACTGGTCGATAACTGGAAAACTCAAGCTATTATGCAATAACTATAAATATACTATGGCATTACTATCTCTCTGTGTTAAAATTCATGCTGATAACCTTTAATATTTTAAGTATTAATTAATATCTACCAATTTATCTAATACCTGTTTTATATAACGCAAGAAAATTGATTCTGCATAGATAATTTATTTATATAGATTTATATATTTTTATTAAATATAAACGTTCAATTACAAATTTTCCCCGGGATGATTACCAGAGATTACCAATAATTAGTAATTTTTCCGATAAAAACAAATTATAAAAACAGTTCAAATCAGTATCTCCTTTTGTGAGACGTACAGTTGTTTTTTTAGAATCTTTGACCACAATATTGATTGATGAATCATTCTTCTCCTCAACCACTTTTCGTTGTTTATATAATAGACAAACTCTTTGAAACTTCAATTTTCATTTTTTCTCCGATGGAGATATATATTCGCGAACCGTGTTGCTGCTGTGCCCTGTAACATTTTGGATATCTGCTTCTGAAAACACGGTTTTGTGCATACGAGTTCCTGTTGTTTTCCGCTGCTGTGATTTGTGAACCGACCTTCTACATTTGCGGATTCCATTATGTTTTTAATAATTTAATATAAGGTATTTTTTCCAACGTGAACATTGGCATTCCACAAAAGTTTTCATTGCCCATTTTGACTTATTTAGCGTAGCCTTAGCCTTAGCCTTAGTTTCCATTGTTTAATGCTGATATTTAATTGTCAGTGATTATTTCGTGGCGATTATTATTTACTTCTGCCTCTGGTTGGTTCAAATCAACAATGTCAATATCATTTACAATATTATCGTTAAGAAGATCAATGTCATTTACGAAATCACCGTCAAGAAGACCAAGAAAACTGTTTTTTTCATTGGTTACTGCTTGTTGATTAATTAATTATTCATGCTGTATATTTGGGATAACGTTAAGACACTTATCATTTCATTGGGAAAATTAGATAAATTTATTAAGTTAGGCCATTCGTTATTACCTAATCCTCAATTTGGGTGATTAATTAATGCAAAACTAACATTTTTAGACATCGATAATTATATTTGAATTTTAAATTTGTCTATGATTTGGTAGTAGATATTAAATACTTCAATCAATAAAAATTATGGATTCCCTCGTCAGACTCAGTTATTTCCCGAGGACGCACATTAACCTATACTAAATGTTTACCGCGCAATAATAATGATCGATTCGTTGTTATCAGCACGCTTCATATTATCAGGATTGTAAGCATCGATTAAATCTATGTTTATTTAAATTTCAAATTTGCGGGAAATAGCCAAAGTTCCTTTTATTAGCGATCAGATATTGTAATGTTCCTTTGCAGGCCCGGGTCGCCAGGGGGGCAGGGGGCCGTGGACCCCCCCCCCCCTTCAGAGTTGAAAGGCCCCTCTAAATATTTTGAGGCCCCTATTTTAGTGCATGGGCCCTTCATGCCGACTACCATTAATACTGTTATAGACATATAATATATACTAAACAATATAATATAATATGCCCTT